>VNJN01009202.1:552354-613643 GCA_008042485.1 Drosophila mayri
TAAAAAAAAAAAAAAAAAAAAAAAAAAAAAAAAAAAAAAAAAAAAAAAAAAAAAAAAAACTCAACACTTTGAATGTAAATTAAAACTCCAACCCAACTCAAGGGAAAAAGGAAAGTTTAAAAATATATGTAAAAAGATGAAAATCCAACAGATGTCGGAGTTTAAATGGGACAACAATCGATTTCGTTTGCCTATTCCGTTTGGAGTTATATTTGCAGCACTTTAAATAAATAATTATTCACATTTCCATGAAGGGCAAAAGGATTTTCTGAGGGTTGGCCGAGTCCCGATTTCTGTCAACACAACTTTATTTGCCTTTGTGCATTTGTTAAATGTTGCAAACGAAAATATGACACCAAAAAAAGAAGAAGAAGCTTACCCAGTCATCCCATTGAAGAGGGTAGACATATTTATGGATTAAGATTTTTGATTTCAAACGAGAAATGAAGAAAGCCTGAATTTACTGACTCAGAAATGAAATATTTATACTCTTGTCTCGCAGGTTTGTTTTTCTTTTTGTGTTCGAAAGGAGGTAAGAAAGGGCAAGTAATCTTGTTGCTTTTACATATATTTTATTATTGAAATCAGGAAACGTACATATGTATTCTTTGCTTTATTTTTATTTTAGGAAATATATTTTAAATCTCCACTCTGTTTCAACTTTCTTTTGTTGATCAAAACACTCGCCTAGTCTTTGGTAATTGTTCATAAATCTTAACTGCAACAACCATATTTAATTATCGAATTTTTGTCAAATGTCCAGGGATGGTTTTTCACCATTTTCCCTCCCCTTAAATTTTTCTGCCACTGCCCGATTTTCTCCATTTCGGTTGTTTTTACACCCTGGGTGGCAGTGAAATTATTACGCATATATACACACACGAACACACGAGCCACCACCAACCCACCCGCCACGCCTCGCCACGCCCCCTTAGGCTCTTTGCCATTTTTATCGGCTGCCAAATGGTCCAGTCAGTTGGTTCAGTCTGCTGCTCCTGGCCACTTGGCCTAACACTTCCGGGGCCGGAGCCATAAACCGAAATGTCTTGTTTGCACTGACCGGCAGGCGGGTGTTAAGGCAAAAAGCGCAGGAGCTGGAAGCTGGTGCAGAAACAGGGACTGCGAAATCAGTTAACAGGCAATTTAAACTATTTTACAGACTGCGTACCGCATGCCAAATGACCCGAGCCAAATGTCAATACCATCACAGTACGTTCGAAGCGATTTTCCTGCAAAAATAAACCTTTGTTTGGCAACCTGGCGCGAAGGCAATACAATTTATAGAGTCTGTAGTGGGGTATAAATTTTGGATAGGATTGGATCGTTGGAATTATATATAGAATCGAATGTATATTCACAGGATATATATTCATAATTGAGTAAATGTTTCTGCAACTTAGTAGTTGGAAAGCAAATATTGTCATTGTCACATTAAAAAACTCTTTTAATCTGATAAAAATGTAATAAAATTTTGAAATAAAATAACATCCCAAAGCTCCAATATTTTTATATTCTAAGGCCAAAAACTTAATTATACTGCCAGAATTTCAGTTTTTTTTTTTTTTTTTTTTTTTTGCTACACATTACAGATGTTCCTCCTGCAATATCTCTATTACATTAACATCTCTTAACAATTTGTAAACAAGCTGCGAGGCTGAAAACAATTCACTCGAAAGGTGTGTTAACGCCATGAACCCGGAACTCCGTGCTCGTGCACCCGTGCACAACAATTATTTCGGTTAATTAGCAGAGTGAAAAGTGCAACTGGGATCACCAATGACAATCGATCTCAAGTGGCTGCCTTGCACGGGCCGAGATAAGATCGCCGCATATAAAAGGGGGCCAGTTTGCACGAATCAGCATCACACATTCATCCCAGCAGAGAAGTAGAAACTGCAGTGGCAGTAACACCAAAACCGAAACGCAACATGAGAGTTTGTGGGTAGCCCGCGGCCACATCCTTCGATCGGGAAAGCCTAAACGTGTCCTTTTTTTTTCTCCCGCAGACCACTTGCTGCTGATTGGATTCGGCCTAGCGGCGATTGCCGGCGGACGGGGGGCTCTGGCTCAACCACCGAGAGACGATCCACCGCCGTGTACCAGGACTCCACCACCTGAGCCCTGCACCAGGACTCCACCACCTGAGCCCTGCACCAGGACTCCACCGCCAGAGCCTTGCACCAGGACTCCACCGCCTGAGCCCTGCACCAGGACTCCACCGCCTGAGCCCTGCACCAGGACTCCACCGCCAGAGCCTTGCACCAGGACTCCACCCCCGCCACCACCTTGCACCAGGACACCACCACCGCCACCACCTTGCACCAGGACCCCACCCCCGCCACCACCTTGCACCAGGACCCCACCACCGTGCACCACCACGCCACCCTGCACCACCACGACACCCTGTCCCGTCACAACGACTACGGCAGAGACGAAATTGTTTTCGGCAGAGCTGTTGATCTCCCGCCATGATTGCCAGGGTCAGGAGGACGGCACCTTCTTTGCCGATGTGCGTCATTGTCGCCGCTACTACGTGTGCAACCGCCAGAAGTCGAAGAGGCAGAGCTGCCCCAGCGGCTACTGGTTCGATCGTGAGCTGAAGGCCTGTCGCCTGGCCAAGCTGGTGGAGAACTGTGCCGCCAGGCGCAACTAGTTCTCCATTGTGACCAGCCACTCCCGGCACTCACCTGACCAGTGGCTAACCTTAGCCTCTTAGCTAACCGCGAGGCAAATTGGCTTTAAAGAAAATGAATTTTTTTTTTTTTTCCTAGTTTTTCCAGAGATTTTATCAAAAGCAAATGTAAATTAATTGTTAACTATTCCAAATCAAAAAAAAAAAGAAATAAAAGATTTCAATGATTATACATGAAATGTGCTTCGGTATAAATTTTAAATCACTTTCCCTTAGTTTGTGCAAATATTGAAATAACTTCGAATTTCGATGACAGATGCCAAACCAATAAACTATCAAATTTTCAACAGTTTGGGCATTCCGCAAAGAACCAATCGAGTGGCATTGTGGCATAGTGAAAATTTCGATGAATCAATTTGGTCAGGGGGCTGGCTGGCTGCTATTTGATTTACTTCAATCAATCAATCAAAGCCATTTATTAATATCTGTCTCGCTCCAAATAAAGAACGGCAACGATTAAGATGTCTGGCCGGCCCCCCCTTTCAATTGCCATCAATTCAAGCGGGGGAGGGGGGAAAAATAAAGAAAACTTTCAATCAGACGAACGAAAAAAATTGGCGAAAAAGCAAAACAAGCTCATAAATTTGTCAACACTTTTGGCACCCCCGAGGGGGGCCAGAAAAGTACGAGCTTGCTGCACATCCATATCCGGTTTTATAGGCGTCAACTTTTCGTTTTCGCTTCGAGGACTACCCGGAGAGGGGCTCTAGCAACAGTGCGACAGTTGTGAGTTAGTGTCTGTGGCATTACTATGTCAGGCTATTTATTATATCCCGCCACATGCATACATACATATATAGCCACCCACTTGCCTCGGGCATTTGACAGGAC
Organism: Drosophila mayri; assembly: GCA_008042485.1. Lineage (NCBI taxonomy): Eukaryota > Metazoa > Arthropoda > Insecta > Diptera > Drosophilidae > Drosophila > Drosophila mayri. Next base: position 555,878 of record VNJN01009202.1, read on the forward strand.
AAAGAATTTATTTGTCGATAAGCATCCTTGATATTCCACTGGTGCCGATGCCGATGCCCCCAAGTGGGGCTAGAAAATCTCGCGGAAATCTCTCAACCAAGTCACTAAATCAGGGCCAACTGGCCTGATGGTTATTCATGACTTGTTTTAGGTCTTAATTCAGACTACTATAAGAATATGAATAATATTGAGCTTTTACTGGAATCTTAAAGAGCTGGAGTATAAAGTATAGAAGAAATTGTGAATATTATAATTTTAATATTAATTCCTTAATTTTACCCAATGAATTTTCCTTAACTTTACAAAAGTTGTAGAGTCCTTAATATTGGCTAAGCCCTTCATTTTTTCCTGCTGTGTATTTTTAGCTGTATTTGTTGATCCCCAAAGTTTTCTTCTTTAATTTTTTTTTTCTTTTTTGGGGTCACCAACACAAATCAAAATGCAAAAGCGCCGCAGCAGAGGGCCGCGTTGTCTCGCGCCTGACTTTTATCATATTTCACTGGGGCATTCGACGACCGCCAAAAAATGAAACCAGGAGTACACAAAAAGAAAACAATAATAAAAATAAAAATAGAAGAACCAAAAAAAGGACACAAAAAGAAAGGGTGTAGAAATGGAAACAACAAGAAAAGGACCCCGACTAAGGATAGTTTTGTGCAAAAGAAGGCCAGGCAATAAAATGCATAAAACTTTAAATGCAAAAATGGGTTTTCGGTTGCGATTCACTTTACACATAGACAGACACATACATATATATAAGGGTATATATAGATATATATATATAAATATACGCATTTAATACCATTTCTTTTATGGCGCAAAGTAGCGCTCGAATTGTTTTCGCACAGTTGGGCGAATATAACGCATTCGAATTCGCATTCACACGCACGCTACAAAAAAATCACGCATACGCCCGGTGGGACGCATACAAACATAGATACGCAAACAGACAGACAGACAGACACTCGTGGCCAGTCAACCAAAATCGAACTGCAGCATTCCATTTTTCAGGACAAAGAAAAAATGCCAGCGAATATCCTTAATAAATCAATCGGTGTAAAAGGTGTAAATGATATTGAAGTTTGCCATGAAAGGATTAAGAATTAGTTGTATTTTAAAGTTCAATAAATAAAAAGGGAGTAAAAATTAAAAATGTATATATAGCAGCCATTACCAGGCTGCTGTTAAAGCTATAAAACCGAGCTTTTTAAGTGCCACAATAAAATAAAATATTAAGAATATTATTTTTAACATTATAATAAAAAGTATTTATAAATAATAGTTCTGAATTAAAACAAAAAAACAAATGTGTTAATATAACCACTAAATATATAAATGTTCATTGAACTTCAAATCATTTAAAATTCTCCAAAATCCCAGCAATTACTTTTTTAATCTTGAAATCTTTTTATTATTCCCGAGTATTTATTTATTTATGTATTTTTTTACACATTTATGTCCCTTTTTTTTTGTTGTTTTGTTAAAAATCTCTTTTTTTATGCCAACTTATCCACTTATAAATACAATATACAAAAAAAAGGCCCTACAACAAGGGCAATTGTTTGTGGTCGGTTAATTTATGGCGAACTAAAAGTTGAATTAAAATCCGTTGCGCTTCAAAATTATTGCGGCTTTAGGATGCTTCAATTGTTACGATTTTGCGTTTATTTTGTGGCATTAATTAATAAGCATATTTAACACTTACCGCAAAAAATCCCGTAGAGCGATGAGAGCGCGCGTATGTTAATCATACGCCATGTTGCCCGCTCTTAGATTTTCGCATAAATATTCAATATTTGATGCTGTTTGGAGCTCTCGGCGCCTGCAAAAGGTAAAGCGAAATACTAAATGTATTTTTTGGCAAGATTTAAAGCAGATCATATAAATAAATAAATAAATAAAGCCGGGATGGGCTGACAAAAACTGGCACCACTTCTTTTTTTTCTCTTGTGGGGCTTGCACATTGAATTTTTAATTGCTTCGCAAGGAAAAATGTACAAAATTACAACTAAACTTTAAATTAAACTTGAAACTGCACACACACACAGGGACACACACGAGTGCCCCCCGGGGGGGTGGTGACGAAGTGGGGGATGCTCTTCTGCTAGGGCATTTCGTGCCCAAAGTGCCCTCGCTTTATAACGAGCTCAGTTATTTCAATTATTAATTAATATCTCGCAGTGGAAAAAGATGCAGACAGGTAGGAGAACATATATATGTAGTATGTGTACACCGTAATAATAATTTAGGAATGGAAAAAGGAGATTTTAAGGAGGACTGACTATTGATTTTTCTTATGATTTTTAAAACAATTTAAATTGAAAATTTGGGTGAACAGGATAAAAATCAATTAAATATATTTATTTAAAGCTTAAAATTGTAAAATTCATTCTTAAACAAATATAAATATTTAATAAATACTGGAATATGTTTCTAAGATGTTTAATAATCACGTTCTGAGCCATATAAATACATAATTCAACAACGCAGATGCCTCTGGAAAAATAGAAATTATCATCTAATTTTCTTGGTTTTTTTTAACTTTTTAATTAAAGTTCTATCATAAATTTCCCATGATTGATTGGTTAATATTCACAGTGCATGTTGTATGTATATTCCCCTTATCTGTTTCACATTCGCATACAGTTGCCGCTGAAAGTTTGCCACCATTTGGCAAGTGAAAGTTGAACGTAAGTAAAATAGTTTTCAGAGCAATTGAAAAACGCTCAACGCAAAAACTTTTGTGCAGTTCATTTTCATTTTTCCCACTTGCTTTCCACTCTTCCTCTCTGATTTTTGGTTGTTGTTGTTGTTTTCCTCTGTGCCACAAACTTGCACAATTTGCGAGTGAGAATCTCAAATATTATATTTTATTTTTATTTTATTTCGCTCATACATACACATACTTCTCGCTTTTGGAAGCATACAAATTCAATTAAAAGCAAATGACGAAAACTTTTGGCGGCACACACAGAAATTTCCAAGAATTTCTCACAAAAAAAAAAAATAAATAAATAAAATAAATAAATAAAGTAAAGCTGAACGGAAATCAAAACTTTTGTCACCTGATCATCAAGAAAGCAAATTGAGAAAGCAAGCACAGGTAATGAAAAAGTCACCCGAAAGCGATGAAAACTTTCTCAACGAATTTTTATTAATTTATAATAAATAAATGAAAGATTTAATTAATTTAGGGGATTGATTGTTTGTTAAAAATTGTTAAAATTATTATAATTTAAATAAATTAATGGAAAGCACTTAGAAGTTTCCTTGATTTAAATTTTAAAAGCACTTTCGAAATAACCCAAATAATTATAAACTCCCAAGAAAATTGTACACTGTACATACTTACCTTGAAGACGCACAACATACACACACACACACACACACTAACACACAAGTGTTTATAGGCCAACTAGAATCCCCAGCGAAGTGTTGGGAAATTCACATTACGTGGAAAGCTGATTAACAGCCAGAAGGGACTTTAAAAATATGTGCCAAAAGTGAAAGTGAGAGGAGAAAAGCGTTAAAAAAAGCCAAATAAAAGCAAATGAAATTAAATAAGCTAAACTAAAAAAAAACTCAGAGAAATAATCAGACATGTTTGCCGCCGCTGCTGGCAAACACAAATTCGTTGGCAATTTATTATTAGAAAGAAGCAGACGTTGCCACGAGGCCAAGAACAGAAAGATAAGCGGAGAAAGAGAGAAACAGGGAAGGCCAGAAAGAGAAAGACGGGCCACAAAGATAAGCTGAGAGAAAAGCTAAAGAGCTGATGCTGCGACTGCCAGTGCAGCGGTCGCAGGGCCATGACAGCTGTTTATGTAGCTGTCGCAACGACAGCGACATCAGCATACCAGCAGCAACATCATCGGCAGCGGCAGCAGCAGCAGCAGCATCAACAGCATCAGCCTTAGCATGAGCCACAGCATTAGCAGCAACATAACACATTGCGATGAGACGACACAACAAGCTTGTACTTGAATGTGGAAGCTGCATACCAATTCGATACCCTTCACAGAGAAATAATAGGTATTATAGGAACTATCAAGTTTTAAATAAAAAAAAAAAATTAATTAAAGCCTATTTAAGACTTTGTCTTGTATAAATGACAGCTTCCGCCAGAAACTTTCTTTAAATTTTTGGTTAAATTATAAAATGCAAAAGCACAAAAATAACAACTATGATTCTTTAAATGTATGTGTTTTAAAGTCCCAAATTAAATCCTAAATCCATAAAGAAATCTATAATAATTTGGTTAATAAATTGGAAATAAATTATAAATTGAACTACTGAATATAGATTGAGCTAGTAGATTGCTTTTATATATTGATTTTTGCATCAATATTTATTACTATTCCAGTATTAAAGTTAGGAACATTATAATATTATTTACAAGTTAAGTTAAACTCCTTAATAAAATTACTATATAATAATAAATACAATGCTCAAGTGTGTATTATTTTTCAGTTTGCAGAGCAAATAGGGCACCATCTGCCTATACCAGACACCTTAAATTCATTCTCAATTATCATCATGTTTTAATTAAATGCAGAACAAGAACATAGTCGTTAAATTCTCCTGCCCCATCATACAGACATATGTACATATGTTCAAATATACATACATATATGTTTGTAGGTACCTCAACTCGCTTTATATCCCCTTGCTACCGCGTAGTCTATGAGAAATAAATATTTGCCATGTTTATTATTATTTCAGAGCAACAACACGATAGTCTTCTCCAACGGCTCGGCTGGGGAGGGGGAGAGGCGGAAAAGCGGAAAATGGAAGATGGAAGGAGCTGGTCAGACACGCGCGCCGCCACCATATGCCCAAAGTCTCATCTTCGCAGTGTTCTTTGGTCGTTGAGATGCCGCCGCCGTTGCCGTGCCGTTGCCTAGTCAATATTTCATTTGGCACTTGAACCAAATTCTTTTAGTTTGCTGCGAAGGTTGACGTCTCGGCTGACGTCAACGTCATCAATGTTAGGGATGGTGCTCGATTATCGAAGTTATTGAAGCATAACTATCGGCTATCATAATTATATATATTTTTCTATTGCTTTACAATAAAATATTTCACTTTGATTTGAATGAAATATTTACTTTAATTTGATTTAATTTCGATAGACATACATATAATTACCAATAAGTTACCAAAAATAAAATTTATAATAATTTACCTAAAATATTAGAACCAAAATATGCTAATCAAAGAAATGTTATTAGTTTATATTATTTTATTTGACTTATTTAGTAGCGAAAACTATTTTAACGACATTGATTGAGGCATTCAATCACTGAACAAGTTAAGTAAATAAAATATTTAAATAAATAAAAATACTGTTTAATAAATCCATTTTTTATTTTATCTTATTTTCTTTCAATAACTAAAAAGATCAGCACCTTGACTATTTTTTTATATATCCCCCTATCAACGCAGTCCCAGTTCCACCTTTAGTAATGGATTCTGCGTTTCATAGATTGCAGTTTGTTTTGTAATTTCGCTAATTTGGCCCAGAGGAGGAAAAAAAAAAACAAAAAAGAAACCTATATTTGGACAAATAAATAACAAAATAAAACACAACAGATTAGAGAAAGAGAGAAATAGCAGCACACAGAGTGAGAGAAAGAACAATTTGATGTTGACAATGCACGCTGGCCAAAAGCTGGCACAAATAATGCACAATTACAAGAGAAATAACAAGTTGATTTTTATTCCGCAACATGATATGATTTCATAGAGCGAAAACATTTAGCAATTTTCTAAAATTAAATATATGTATTGTTTTGCCCAGCGGGCGACATTTGCCATATTTTTCTTTTTGCCCAGCGATTGCCAGGGGAAATGGACTGCGAATTTCCACATTTTTGCTCAAAAATTGATAGTAACTTTTTGGTTTATGCGAAATAGATACACAATTAAAAATGTTGCCATTCGCTTTGGGCGCAAATATTTGTTTAGAATCTTTAGTGAAATTGTCAGGCCTTAATTATTGGGGTTTACATGGTCTTTAATTTATTAAAAATTAATTCTGCCAGTAAAACATATTATTGCTGAGGCATAGCCTTGAATAAAAATTGTAAATATAGTATAACTTCTAACTAATTGCCATTGCCTTTAATTTGCTAAAACATTTTATTCGTGCAACCGCAATCAGGTCACATAGCAGACATGGGCATACACTGAGAGGATAATACAATATAATTTAATAATATTTAAATGCTTTAATAAGCAAATATTTAAGAGTTTAAATTCCCTTTAAAATAGTATCCTGATTAATTGAACTTAAAAGAAAAATTAAGAGATTAATACAACAACCTTAAAAACCAAACACATTCTTTCTCTTTGATATTTTTCAGCTTTTAACTTCAGCCTTTGTTGTGGCACAAAAAGAAAAACTTTATCAAAACGCTGAAAAATCCAACAGAAGCAGCAGTTTATATATATTTATTTAAGATCTATATTCCCTGCTACATAACAATTGAAATTTATCATTATAAATAAATAAAGAATAAAAAAAAAATAATCAAATAAATTACTGCTCAGCAGAAGCTAAAGAATAAAAGAAAGAAAGCCAAGGAAGGCAAAAAGTGAAAGGCAGTAGTTTATCGCTCCTCTCTCTCGGCTCCCTTTTCGTTCATTGTGAAAATGGACATGTTGTTTTTCCATTTTCATGCCATTTTGCATTTTGCCCACCCCGCCGCCCTTCCAGTCTGCATTTTATTTTATTATTTTTGGTCAGTTTGCTTTCTCTGCTTGTAATGAAAGCGATTACAAGCCGACAGTAAAGCAGACGATAATCAGGAGCAAAGAGAGAGGGGACCAAGGATGGCGGAAAACCATTTCCTTTTGGCCATTTCGGTCCTGTGTAAAGTTGTCTCGGCCAAATTTATGACATTTATTGAAATCGTTTCTCTTTTTTTTACATACTTTCCCTGGTTTGTGGGTCGTTTTCTGTTCTGATTAGTAGCCTGCGATTTCGGTTATATTGTTAAGTCCTTGCAACCGAAATCCGGCTGCAATTAGTTTCGCATTTCCTGGGAATTGCAGGAAACTTTACCACAAAAAAAAAATAATAAGAACAAAAGGGCGAAAAACACACAGTCCGAAATGAAAACAATAAAATGGCAAATAAATTACAAGAAATCCCTGCAAATGAGAGAGAACCTGTTGCTCGGAAAACACAAAGCCAGAGGGGAGACGGGAGGAAAAGCTAACCAATAGCTGGGAAATCGTAAAAGGAAGTTCCGGGCTTAACCGCAGAAACTTGCGGCTTAATTCTATTGAAATAAATGGAGCCAAATATTAAAACAAAAAAATGTAATCACAGCGAATTCCGACAAAGAGATAAAACTAAATGGGGCCTAACGAAGGATATGGCCAAATAATGGAACAGACAATTTTCGCTAAAGATATGAAAATGAAAGGCTTTCGGAGGGACATAAACTTAAGCAAATAATGCAAATTATTTGAATAATTAAGGAAGATTTCCCCTAGACTTTTTGCATTTTAAATGTATAACTTTTATCGTTCACTTAAATTCTCAAGATCTTAAACATAAAGCTTTAAATTTGTATTGAGTTCTTTGGAAGCCTGGTTTAATTAATTAATATCAGAGCCCTTTGCCAGCCATTCTTTCCTCACACACCCCAAATGTTCTTTGGTGTTAAAATATAAAGAAAAAGCAAATGAGAGCAGCAAGAATGTATGGAAAATGAAAAATAAAAACTAAGAAATCGACGAGGGCGCCGAAAGTGCGTGCACAGCCTTATAGCGATAGCCTTGGGCCACATATGTGCCAATGGGAGGAGGGAAAACCAGACGAGATAGATGTACATAATGCAAAACTTTGTCAGCCGCCAACAAAGAGAGAGAGAGAGAGAGAGAGAAAGACAGAGAAAGAAAAGCATAAAGAAAAGTCAGGGAAATTGTAAACAATTAAAACAAAGTAAAACCCCAATGAAATAATAATTTATAATTAGTGTTTTTTGTCAACAAAATAATGATAAACAACCCAAGCATTAAGGGAAATTAATTCTCTTTGATAATTTTCGAATAAAAAATGTACTTAATCATTTAGTTTATAAACTATTTCAATACAAATTAATACCATTGTTTTTGCCTTGCTAATTAATGGTATATTTATTGTACTCATTAAATAAATATACAAATAAATCATATTTATTCTTTTTATTACCCATTTCCAGCTGAATTAATATTATTATTATTTATGGTAAACTTTTGTGTACTCATTTAATAAATATAAATATATTTCATAAGGTAAATTTTTTGTTCAGCTAATTTAAGTTATGTTTTTTATTGTTTATTTATTTTATGATAACATCTAAGCTAAAAAACATACCAATTACCATTTTAAGCTTTTGTTTCAAGGCAATTTCTTAATCCTTAACCTTCCAACTTTTAAGAAAAAACCATAATTTATATGTATTTTCAAGCAAAACAAGCCACTGACCTCTGCATACTTGGTTATAGTTAGAGTATTTCGAAGGGTAAAACTCGGGGAAAACGAAGAAAACCTTCGTCAAAGTTGGCGCTATAAAAAAAAAACAGCCAAACTGTTTTTGTTGTCATTGTTATTCCAGTTGTTGTTGTTGTTGGCTCAGCAAATCTTTTTCAATAAGAGCAGCAATAACAACAAACCGCCTATTACGCACATGTAATAATTTTCATTTTCATTCGCATTTCTCCGAAATTTTACCCACTTTTCTCTGTGATCACAGCTGTGCCGGACAAGAAGGCCAGTAATATTGGAAATGGTAAATGGAAAATGCGAAAAGGAAAACTCGATGGCAGGCGTTTAATTTTTGCTCTTGTTCTTGTTGCTGTCTTTTATTAATGAATTTCTCTCAATTTTCCCCCATCGTCGTCGTCGTCAGTCCCCTTTATTTTTTTTCTTGTTCATTTTCATCGGTTTTCCTCTATAGCTTTCTGAGTTTGTGTCGTCGGATTTTATACGTTTTTTTCCTCTTGTTTTTTACTATTTAGGCTATGTCTAAAAATATGTCTGCCAATTCGCTAAGTGGCCCAAACGTAAATACATATATGGGATACACAGAAAATACATTTGAATTCTCAATAGAAAATCGTTCAGATTAAATGTATTTCAAGCTGTCCTATTTTTGGGCATATAGAAACTATAGAATAATATTAAAGAAGTATGAAAAAGTAAAGAAAACTAGAACAGAAATCAAATAGTTTCAATTTCAAGTTTATAATTAAATCAATAATATTAATTTATAAAACATCATCAAAATTAGGCCAAGAACATATTTTAAAAACATATTTATACACCCCCATATTTGTTGAGATTTATCAAAAAGCCATAAAGTATCGAAATTCCATGAGATTCCTTTGTAAAAAGCGCTTTAAAAACCACAATTTCCGTGAGTAATAAATTGTATTTTTTTTCCTTCCGTCTACCTTTACTTCTTCCCCGACATGCAGGGCAGCTTAATCCGGAATATAATCTCGTCTTTGGCTCATTAAAAGCAAATTACGACACGGTTGCAAAATGCCAATTAAATGCAAATTTCTTTCAGCCGCATTAAGGTTTTAATTTGATTATTATTTTCTCGCAGATTATTAATACCGCTTTATTTGGTTTGAATATTAGATATTTGTTTTGCACCAAAACTTGAACATTTTAATTGTTTTGTTTTACTAATTGATATTGTCACATAAGGTAATTAATTGGTCAATATCGATGGCGAAATAAATGTGTTATTTTTGGCTAAGCCGTGGAAAAAAACCGATTTGTTTACATTGCAAAGCTGCTGTAATTTGAATAGAATGTGCATACATTAAATAAACAAATAAATCTGTGGGAATATATGGGTATTTCTATTACTATTTATGCTTGGCTCCTTCGGTTGACTGCAAATCCTTGTTGCGGTTGGTGTTTTTTTTTTTTTTTTGTATTATTATTTATTTATTGGTGTTGTTTAGACGCTGCGCTGCGATGCGCTTTGTTGAAAATTTCTCAATTTTTGGCGCGCATTTTTTCCATGCCGGCGCACACACACTTTTAACACAAAATCAAATCACAGTTTGCCACCAACAAAAACGCACAAACCAAAAACACAAAAAAAAAAAAGGAGAAACAGATTTACTATATATATAGATATTTTTAAAAATAACTGAACAATCTCAAACAATTCTCTCGCGATCTTTCCGCTTCTGTTTGCTCTGTTCTCGCCGGATTATAAAACACAGCGCGCCGCGTGTCCGTATACGTGGCCAGCTCGACGTACACTGGGGCGTATACGCAATGTCGGAATGTCGGAATCAGCTCTGCATCGAGTCTGTTACTCGACTGTTGCCGGATTCTGCGATTCCGATGGGATGCCACGGCTGCTGGCCGCCGTTCTGCTTCTTCCACTCCGCACGGATGCGGATGCGGCGCCCCCCAGTGCTGCCAAGTCATCGAGTTTTCCCGCCAGATCTAGCCTTTTTTTTTTTAGGAGAAGTAATAGAAAAGCCAGAAGGATAACTGAAACTTGGAGAGTCTAATTCAGTGACTGCTATTCAGACAAACAAAAAATCAGTTCAAAAAGAAAGATATAGATTATTAAATATATATTTGCTGACACATTCAAGTGCAAACTTCAATCCTTCTTAAACAGAAAAGGCTGCCAAAAAGACTTCTTTTCAATTCCAAATACTTTTTTGTATATATTAAAATACAAATTATTGAAATTACATTTTTATAGCATTTTTTTGACTCTCTTAAATCTACAACAAAAAAGGAACATTGTTTTATCGTTTTTTTATAAACATTGTATTTTTTATTAGTTAACATTTTTACGGCATTCTTTACGGATTCTTTATAACTTTTGGGAATCATAATAATAGTTACTATAATTCTTTATATATTTTTTTACAATAATTAAAAAAATAACAAAGCCTACAAAAAATATTTACTACTTCATTAATTGCAGTTTGAATAACTTTTGTATCTTAGTTTGCATTAGTTTTATAAATCAGTTAATATGTTGAATTAAAATGAAAAAAGAATTATTATTTAACATAAAAAAAAATGTTAATTAAAAAAAAACGAAGCTCATTATTATTTTTAATTTTTTTTTAATTTTAATAATAAAATATTTTCTAATAAGTACTGTAATTTTTTTCTTTATGTATTTATTTAATAAAACAAATAATAATCCAAATAAATAAATCATTTAATGTTAAAATAAATATTTTTAACATGTCAAGAATTGGCATAAAAAAAATAGTAACTCTAGTGAAAATAAAAAAGTATAACGATTTATCTGTTTTTTTTTTACAGAAGTTTTGTGGCTTTATTATCTTGATGTATTTTTTTATGGCTGTTGTTGAAATCATGATTTTTGCCCCTGAATAATGACTTTCGCCTTAGCTTTAGCCTTTTCATATTTTTTTCAATCTCAAAATGCCGACATCTCTGACATTGTGCCCCAAACACTCAACGTTGAGTGAATGCAACACGAAGCGTGAGCCGAGCAGGGCCGAAGTGAGCCTTTGACTCAAATACAATATCCTTTCTTTCGAGTGGGAGAGAGCCGAGCCGAGAGAGAGAAAGCGGGAATCTGAGTGAGTTGTAGGTTTTTTACTCATTTCCGCCGGCACTTCCGGCATCGTCCTGGCCCAAGGAAGTTGTAGCCTCGCTGACAACGGTCTGATTCTATTTTTCATATATACTTATACTTATTTTTATTTCTATTTTATTTTATTTGGGTTTGTCTCCCTTTTTTTTGTATTTTGTAAAATGTCAGATGACATTCTGGGATCACAGACTGCGGAAAATATTTTGGAAAATGTTGCGAATGCATTCGCTAGCTCTTGTTGTTGCAGTTCATTTGCATTAGCCCCAAGCGAATTGGCATTGCTCAGTGGGGAATATATATATATAGAAAAGTCACTTGAACAATAAATAATCTAGTTTTTAGTTTGAAATTAGTTCAAATAATTAAGCAAGTCCCTAATTTTAGTTTTAAAATCAAGCAAATAAAGCCAAAAGGTTGTCAAAAATACTTTTTAGTTAGATCACCTCCTCTGGCAACTAATACATGCATGGGAGTCAGAATAAACACCTTAATACCCAATTAACCCTGTCCAAAGAGTATATCCGTACTCCCTCCCCCCCACAAAACAACAAACAAAAAATCCTGTCTTGCCTTAACGCGCAAACACACACACACACACACAGCACAGACAACAAAAAAGAGACTGCGTTTTTACAAACAGGACCTAGGACAACTGAGACCACACGAAAAAGCCGCAGGAAAGGCGGGCACGGATAGAGAGGGGCCCAGGGATGACAGGAGACGTTCTTTTGGTTCAATTTGCTGTTCTATTTTGCCGCTTCCACAGGCCACAGGGCAACAACAGCAACAAGAACAGGGGAAATGCGGTCAAAGGTTGCTACAGTTACAGCCAAATGAGTAAGATGGAAGCCGAGTAGGGCAAAAAACACCCACAAAATAGCAAAACAACTCGAGAAAAATCTAAACGAGGCTGGGAATACACTATTTGTTGGATTTATATAAAAAAAAAAAACTAGTGATTTATTAATAAAATTTAAATCTTATGCCTTGAACTTCTTATAGTTTCATTCTGTTATTCCAAAGATTGAATGCTCAGCAGCATTTAATACTAATTTTAAAATAGTATTTAAATATGAATATTATTTTGTAATCTCTTCCATTCTTCAAAATCTCCTTCACACAAATAAGCTCTCTAGCAAAAGGACTATACCCCTTGTTAGGGCATACAAATCCAAGGCAGCTGTTGCTTGCCTCAATAAGGAATAATTTGGCCCCAGTCTCTGGGTTTTTCCCAACCATTTTCACCGCCCTCTAGTGTGTGTGTGTGTGTGTGTGTGTGTGCCTTATTATTTGCCTTTCGAATCTAATATGTATAATGCCTTTGAGTGTGATTAGCAGCCATGTTTCGATAATAACAAGAAAATACGCATGCTTCATGCATGGACATAATATTTATTCCTGAAGAATACAACTTTTCAGTTTGTCCACAAAACACACACACATACATACACCCATAGATAACTTGTTGTTTGCATTTGGCAAATTTATTCGCAATCAACGCTGTTAAGTGTCAATCGAGTGCAATTATTAATCAGTCCGTCTCCAAGGATCTAAGGATCCGAGCGGCTTCGTTCTGCTTGCACAAGCAAAAGCTGAAGGAAAAGCCCTAATTACATAATCAAGGAGCTGGCCAAAGTTATGCAATCCCTATCCAGATTTTGGCATGTAATTGTCGGTGTTGTTTTCAGAAGCATATACGATATGTTTAGGCTTGATTTTGGGACTGTGTTTATGGGTCAGTTTCCATGTCATTTACGGTAATGACAGTTTTGGCCAATAATTAATCAATAATTGCATTTCAAGTGCATAACAAAATATTTAACCAGAACATCATTGTAAAATTGCTTTTCAAATTATAGAAAATACACAAAATTATGGGATTCATAAGATGTTGCTAAGGAGCAATGTTGAGCAACATCCAATCTTGAGCAACATGCAAACTTGAGCAACGTCCAATCTTGAGCAAAATCCGATGTTGCGAGTGCATGCGAAGCGGCATTTAAATTTGGGAAATAATTATAATATTTGTATAATTATATTTTGCTTACTATAAAAAAATCTAGAGAATCCACAACTCCTTAAACTTGTTAAAAATATTATTTTTAAGCTCAAAATTAATTTATTTAAAAAAATAAACTTTTAACCCAGCCTTAGTGGTAAAAAAAACCACAATGTTTATCTAGTTATCAATATTTTTACACTAAAAAATATCTGTTGTATATCAGTACAGGGATTTTATTTTTTCCCCTATTTTCTCACATTTCTAATTATTTAATTGTCTAAGGATTTAACTTGGTTATTTAGCATCAATTATGCGAGTTTTCCACAAGCATTTAAGTACTGCAAATTCAACAAACCAAAAACGATTTCCTCCAAAAAAAGTTGTATTTGTTTTTTCAAATTTTTTTCCGAGAAATTTTCACTTCTCTGGGAATGGGAAGAGGAAGTTTGGAAAAGTTTCGGATTCAATGAAACCATACAAATTCTGAATATATAATTAAAATTCTATTTTTGATAATTGCTAAACTTGGTTTAGTCCAACGAAAAGCCAAAAACTTTGCACAAATCGATCGAAAAATAAAATCAAAAACAAACAAAAACCAAAGCGAAAAGGACAATCGAGTCCCGCAGCCCCGCACATAGAGGACAATGGCTGTTTTTCTGAAACAATGAATACAATAAAATGAGCACCTGTCGACGGCCATTCAAGCGGAGCATCGGGAGTGGCATTGCACTTGGAAAAAAAAACTCGACAAATAATAAAATTAAACTCTCTTTGGAGGCTCTTATTTCATCTGATTTATTAAGATGTAAACTGTAGAATTCATTAGGAACCACCAAGGTCAAAGCTGCTGATGAAGACCATGGTCATGGGTCTTGGTCTTGGACAAGATCTGTGCCCCTTTCAGGCATCAAGTTTCCTAGTAGATAAAAATCTTAAAAATTTGTAGCTTTCGATATAGTTTTTTCAAGTACCAGAGTAAAAGTTTCAATATAGATTTATATTGTATATATTCTCTTACTGTCCAGGAAACAATGTGAGAAAGTGTGGCCATCGGCCTATTAAAACCACAATGCCTGCCACCGTGTGCCGCATAACCCACTGAATTGTCGGGTTTTTCAGTTGGCCAGCCCGCGGGCACTAGTCCTTTGCCAGCATATTGCCAATGAACTCTATCTCTCTCGCAGCTATTAAACACCTGATGAAAATGCTAAAAGGTAGCAATAGTAGAACACAGTTTTGCAGAAACAATAACAGCAGCAACATCAGCGATAACTGGGCCATCATCAGCAAGGCAAAAAAACAATAACACAAAAAAAAACAGGAAAACACACACAATTAACAAGAGAAATATCAACAGAAATATGAAACAGAAATTACCAGGGCAAAGAAATCTAAACAACAAAGGTATAAGCAAAATAAGCAATATTTAAACAAATAAACCAAATGGAAAAATAATAATATTATTTAAAGATAAAGGAAGATTGTAAAGGTAAATAATTCAAGGGAAATTAATTCTGTAACATTTTAAAAAATCTTTCAAAAATATAAAACTAAAATAATATTAATATTAATCGACTTTTAAACACGAGTTTGCTTTAAAAAAAATATAAAAAAGTTAAATCTCACCTCACAAAACAAGAAACAATTTAGGAAGATTTCTTTTAAATAATTTACATGCCAGAAACATTATTGAGAGATCTAATTTTATATCAACATTTCAATATTATTTGGCAGAACTGTCAAAATATCAATATTTGTAATACATAAATAAGTAAAATAATATTACTTGAAAATAGCCAAAAATGTAGATCATAATCTTTAAAAAACATTAGCCAAAACTTTTACTTTTTCGATATATTGCCCAGAATATTCATATTGAAACTTAAATTCAACAGATTTGCACAACAATAATTCGTTTTAATTGCTTTAATTTCCTTATTTCTTAAGTAAAGTAAAATTTGATTCCAAACATTTGAATATTATTTTATTATTCATAAAAAATAAACTTGTTACAAAATACTCACAAGAGCGGCCAGTCTCAGTCAACCGATGTACTCAGACACCACAATAACTAGCAACAACAGCAACATTATAGTGAAAAATAACAACAAAAAAAGGACAAAAACAGACCAAAATTAGCAACAATAAGTGCAACAGCAAGGACAACACAGTGGCAACAGCAGCAGCAACAGTAAAACCAAAGAGAGCTGCCACATCAAGAGCAACAATCAGGGAAAAGGCAACAGCAACTGGCAACTGGCAACCGTTCCGGGGAATCCCCCCTGGACGAAGGGCAGCGCAAGGATTGCACAAAATTGAAAAATTCATAACGGAACGGCCAAAGCTGTGAATATAAAAAAAGGGACATAACCATTTAAGCCAGAAACCAAAACCCGAGAGCAACAGACAACAGACAACAGCCACCAGAAAACCAAAAACAGAAAACAACACACACAATGTTTGGAACCGCAACAGCGCCAGGTGGCATAAAACATGTCTGCCCAAAAGGACTCGGCCATGTGTCCTGCGCCATTCGAATGTGGCCCGGTGTGCTCTCGGGTGTTAAGAGCGTCCAGGGGGGAAAGGGGGGGGTTCGTTAAGCGGCAACAACAAAGGCGAAATGAAGCGACTTACAACGGGCTTACACGTCGTTGTTACCGGCAGCGCGTGAGCCAAAATCAAAACAAAACAGCAACCGAAACCGAAACCGAAACAAACATTTACCAAATAAAATAACAGTGTATAACAATCTGTGAATATGCATGTAGGTATGTGTAAAAATACGGAATAGTGTAAAAGCAAAGCATGTTTTACAAGGGACTTAGCGTAACGAAAAGCAAGCTTAGTAAAGAAATGTGCATTTGTAATTTATTAACAAAAACTACAACTGTTTTTATTTATTTATTTATTTTTTTTTTTTATGTGACACATGGCATTTAATATTTTTACTTTTTTCGTCACAAAATGTAGCTTAATAGGCAGAACAGGATACTTTTGGGTCTGGGGATCTTGTTAACTCAAAGCAATTAGGAATAAAATGGGAGCTGGGACAGCTGGTATATTAAATCTTTGATAATAATAATATAAATAATTATTTGTTAAGCTAAATATCTAAAAAAAAAAAATTATTTAAGGTTACATCTATGCCCCGAAGTAAGTTTAATATTCCTTTCCTATGTATTATTTTTAACAACAATATTTATTCCCTAAAATTGGCTTACAGTCTCAGCTTTTAGCTCACCAAATGCTCAACTTTTTAAATAAAAGTAACCCCTTAAAATAATTTTATATTTTTGCCAAACTCGAACATGCGTTAACATATTTGCAACTAAGTAAACCTGAGGATTTCTTTTTGCCAAGTTTGGTTTTTAACCACCGAAAAAACATGACAGAAAAACCATTTCTCAGTTAATTTTCCCAGGTGCCTTGCAGAGCATAAACCGAAAACTGAAAACCAAGAAACTAGACTCTCTCCCTGAGCTCTCAGCAATAAATCTAATTGCCAAAAAAAAAAAGCTGGAAAATTTCCCCAAAAAAGCCAAATGAAGAATATCAAGTAAAATAAAATAACTAAACTAAATAAATCTCACCTGTGGTTAGATGTTGTTGCTATTATTATTACTGAACAAATTTCTCAACAGCAAGTGCTGTAAATGGTATAGAATATAAATGTTTTCGAATGGAAATATGCCTAAAAATGTAAAATGTAGCACCAAATAAAATATAATATAAAATATAATATATATTACATTTAAAACATCTAATAAAAGGGGAGCAAAAATTAACAATTTATTATAAATATGAATATATTTTTCTTATAGAAACAAAAAACATGATATTTTTATGACTCTTATTTCTCAATTAATATATTCCCAAAAAAATACACCTCTTTCCCCTAGCTACCAATACTGGAATATGCTTTCAATACGCAAGGATTACAGGATATATTTACTTGAAGCAAACCGAAAAGTAACTGAGGAGGAAACGAGCAGCGAACAATCCTAGAAACCGCATTGGACAGCGGCGACAACGACAACGACAACGAACCTGCTCAGACACAGTGTCAACAATGTCTGACGAATTGTCAAAGACCACATAGAGCTCCTTTTGCTGTTGTTGTGGTTGTCAGTGTTGCTGTTGTTACAAGGACGAACAGGATACACACAGCAGTACCGACAGCGGAACTGGGAACAGGATAGTGCGGACAATTTACGGGGCGAAAATTCGTCGTTCGCGTTTTTCCAGCTATAGTTTATTGTTATCATTTCTATATGTGTGTTATACGCATCCTTCCCCCGCCATAAAGCATACATTTTGGCAGGATATACATACGTATATATATTTTTTTTGCAGGGCCCTACAAAATTTGTCAACGAGCTTAAGGCCAGCGAACACTTGAAAATATTCACAACACAACACACACACACACAACGCACATGTTTAACCCGTTGTGGGTTTTGGACGGAAGCTGGTATCCTTTTTAGTTTGTGGGAAAATCTAGTATAGGAAAATCTATTGTGGGCAAATCTACACCTTCCTTTATAGTACCTATTTTTCTATATTTATTAATGATTAATTTTATAGGTTTCTTCAAGAGACTAACGGCTAAGGATTCTTAAAATATTATAATTTATAGAAATTTCAGAATTTAATCCATTTCTTTGTTGTCTAACCAATTTTCTTTAAACTTTAAATTTGTTGTTTTGCGAAAAAAAAAAGATAAATAATTAGCTTAAAATTGATATATATCAAAGGAGAGCATTTTTTTAATTTCCTGACAATCTGCTTTACGTCCGGAAGGACTTTGCTTTAAGATTGACTTTGTTCGAGCCCAACAAACATCCGACGGATTGCCCGGCTGGCTTCCAATTGGACCTTAATTGGTTGCCAGTCACTTCCGCTTTTCCCCGGTTGCATTTTTCCTTCCCCCTTTTCCAGCCGATTGCATTTGCCTTTTCCCTGACTTACCATGAACTTTGCACCGCATAAACTCAGTGCGGGAAGGGGGAATAAAAATGCGGGAAAATTAAACACAACAAAAAAAAGAAAACAGCGAATTCCCGAACATCCGAGCAAATGCAATTGTCATTCAATCATTCACTTCCTACCCCAATAGCTGTTGCGGTTTGATTGTTTGTTTCGCTTTCAGTCACTCACCCACTTCTGTGGCCACCACCACCATCCACCTCCGCCGGCGCCGACGACTTTTCCCCGCCCTAATGGCTCCGCCGCCACACGGCCGCTTTTCCACAGGCTTTTCATGCTTTTGCGGCTACTCAAGCGGCTTTTTGCAGGCGTTGAAAATTTATGCAGAAATATTTTAATTGAATTGTCACCGCGATTTTATTGTTGCTGCCGCATCCTCTTATTTGTTGTTGTTGTTTTTGTGTGTGGGTTTTTTTTTTATTTTTGCAGTAGCTACTGTAATTGGTTTTTGTTGTTGCCACACCAGGCCTGAAGATGAACGCACATTTATCGATGAAAAATATCGACAAATCAATGAAAATTGTTTTGAAAAAAACTGATTATATATGTAAGTAAAAATCCATATTAAAAAAATCGTTATAAAAATGCTCTATAAAATAAATAAATCGATAATTATCGATTAATTAATTAAAAAATAATCAAGTTATCAATAAATTCGTTTCAAGGGGTATTTTCTGGGATATATTCTGGAATTATAATATTAAAAGTTATAAACGCTCGATTTCCTTTTTGGCAATTCTCTATATTTACAATATTTATTACATTTATTTATTTTTTATATTTATTTATATGCCATCGCTAATCCGCAACCCCTCGGTTTTTAACCACTTTGTGTGAGTACTTTGCTCATTTTGTTCATTTCATTATTTTGTGAGCTTTTAAGTTTAATTTAATTTTTAAACACCTTTTGTGTGTTGTATTTGATGTTTAACGTTGTCATTGTAGCTGTCACTTTGTTGCTGCTGTCAATGGCGGTTGCTAGTTGTTGTTGTTGTTGTTGTTATTTCAGCTGCCAAGAGAGTTGATGAAATATTCAGGAGATTGCGGACCCATTCCGGACAAAGTCCGGGGCCATTGCCAATAATGACAAGCATGTTAATGACACCGACAATTGGCCAATTATGTTGGAATGGGTGGTTGGGTGGTTGGGTGGTTGGGCCGTTTGGTGGTGGCATTCGGTAAGGGCGTGGCAAGTGGCAAGCCCCAAAAACCAGAAATTCAAACCGCACAAAACCCCTGAAATCCCCAACTCCCCCAAAAATACACCAAGGAATGTTCGCCGCCGCCGGCGCTGGCATTTGGCGTAGTAAACTTCTGGCCATGATTTTCACTTTTAAACTGAATTTTTCAATTCTATTTCTATGGCATCATTCAATTCAAAAGGCCCAGTAAAAAGGTACAAGAAAACAGAAGAAAATCTCAACGAGCCGAGAAGGAAAAAGTGGCGGGGAAGCATGGAAACCGAAACAATTTCCTCAAATGCAAATGAAAATTTCACAGAAGAGTCGAATGAAAAAAAAAAACACCTGCTAAACGCACGAAACACACACATGTGTGTGAGATAATATGTAAGGCACACAGAAAAAACTTTATGCCAAATCGGCAATTCATTTTCAGCATATATCTAAAATGGATTAATAACAAATATGGCAAATAAAAAAAAAATAATAATAAATACATAAAACCCATTCCAGTGTCCTTTTAGGATTTCACAGGAAATATATGCTCTTAAATGGAGGAAAAGTTTAGTTTAAAGGGAAAGTATATAGAAAATAAATAAAAAAATATATAGAAAATATATAAAAAATGTATAGAAAATATATAGAAAATATATAGAAAATATATAGAAAATATATAGAAAATATATAGAAAATATATAGAAAATATATAGAAAATGTATAGAAAATATATAGTTCAAATATATTTGAAAATGGATATAATATATATTAGTTGTACTGAGAATGTAATAGAAATGGAAAAGAGTTTTAATAAAACAAGTTGGCAACATAAAAAGCCAAATTAATTCATAATAATTCTCAAATAGCAAGTACAAATTTAATTCAAAAATTTGTATTATTCAGAAGGCACTTGGGTTTAATTCTTTTTAATTTTTATCCTTTATTTTTTTTGTAAATTTCCCATTTAATATTGCTTTTTTGCCTGTGCACATTTTTGTATTTGTCTGAGCTGAGATATTCCTATATCCCTTTTTGCAAATTTCGATTACCAGGCGGATATGGCGGCATTGCCATGATAAGTAAGCTCTCTGCTTTCCTTTGCTTTGCTTTACTTTGCTTGCCTTTTCCCTTTCACTTTGTCTCACCCCCAAAATGTACAATGCAGAATTTCCCAGCAGCTCAGCGCTTTTCAATTACAAAGAATAGCTTGAAAAAAAAAAAAGAGTGGGGAGTAAAATGGTTTATGAATGCGCCAAGCTTAAGCGGGGTTATTACAGGGTAGCTGAGGTGTATGCATATTTCAAGAAAAATCTAAAAAAAAAAAATCCATCTTGAAAGAAGCCCTGAAAAGTATGCTATAAAAGTGGCATCAGGTGAGGCTTATTAAAAATCAATATAATAAATACAAAAATCGAACTAATTAACTTCATGTAAGGAAATCGAGGCAGTCTAGACTACCTCACCTGTCACAGTTTTCCCTTGTTTGCTGCAGGTAGTTAAGCAAACACTTGGAGGATGCTGAAACCTACATCATTTCCGTATAATTGCAGTGAATTATTTCTAGGACACCTTACCCCTCGCTGTGGATTCTCCCTTTTTCCTGGCTAAAAATGTGTGCTAATCAAATCTTTCTGCTAATCTGCGGGTCCTAGGCAGTGGTGCCCCCTTATTTCGCTTTCCAAAACACTCTATAATAATTTATTAATAACTATTATTTTCTTTAAGGAATCCTTGCTGCATCTAGCAAGAGAGCTCTTAGCTTTAGAGGTTTAGTCCTTAGCTTTTGGTATTATTAATTGTTATCCTTTTCCTACAGTTTTTAAAAAAATGTTTTCTTTATTTGTTTGTTTTTTTTTTTAGGATGGCAGCCAGCAGCACTGGCAGGCAGGCAGGTGGCACGCAAAATAAACAAAAACAAACAATTACAACCCAAAATGCAAAAGGCAACGCGGATACAAGAGAAGAGTTGAGGGAAAGGGAAGTGGAAATGTGGTGTACAGAGTAAAGAATCCTTGGAAGAAATATTATTTTTATACAAATTGTTAAGTTTAAAAGTTTTTAAATATTATTATTAAATTCAGAAGATTTAAAACACAAGGACTCTTCAATCGGACAACACAGAAAGAGTTTTTAATGGAATTAAATTACTAAATATTATTTATAAAAATAAATATATATAAAAAAAACAAAAAATTTAATTGAATAAAATACATTAACAAGTATTCTTGCAATATTATTTATTTATTAAAATAATATAAATACATTATTTTTCACCTACAAAAAATAATGCAAATCATTTTGTTATTAATAAAATTTTCTGCCTGTGTTTGAGAAGAGGAGGGTTTTTGAGAAACAAAACGAAAAAAAAAGGATATAGGGAGACAACCTCAAGCGTTGTCATCATTTTGCAAAGGCTCACCAACAATGCGCCGCCTTAAGATGTTAAGCCTTGTTTTTGCTTCAATTTCACTTGGATGAGTTTGCGGTTGACGTGCAAATAAAAATAACATTCACAATAACAATAATCTCTCTCGCTCACACATGTGTAATTACAGGGCTGGGGAAGGGGGGAGTGCTACTCCTGGCAGGGGTACGGGTACGGGTACGAAGGGACAAGGCGGTAAGACCCAGTCATGCCTTTGGCTTACAATGTTTGGCGTGTTAAGCTGCCGGAGAGCTGCTCCTGCTGCTGCTGCTGGTGAAGCCTTTCGGATTATCCTTATTGCTTAGCACTTTCCCCCGCCTGCCACAGCTCCTTTTCCCTTTTCCCTCCCCACCCAACTGCAATGCGACAGCCAAGCAGGCGAGTCGTCGAGTCCTTGTGTAATTAAATTTGCTCGCTGAAAAAGGCCCGAAAAGTTCGTTTTCATTGCGATTAAATGGCAATTGTTTTGTTCTTGCTCATGCTTATGCAAAGATAACAATTAAGTGCGGCAAATCCTCGTTTGTTGTCTTCCTAATGGCTGGCAAACACGCCGCTCCAGAGGGTGAATTTTCAGAGGCAATTCGTATTAATTTTTTGCTTAATTTTTATATAACTTATGACAAACTTTTGTTGGTAAAGCAAAAATGGGTTACTTCTTATTAAAAACGGTTTTTTTTTTCTTTTTTCATATTTAATTATATCTCTTTCATCCGTTTAAATCAGTAATTTAATATAAAAAGAACTTGATTTAAGTTTTAAATCATTTTTTTTTTTTGGGTATATAAAATCATTAAATATTTGAATTTATTACAAAAATACAGACAGTTTGCTTTTAAGCATTATTTATCCTCTCGTTAATGATAATTCACATTAATTTATTCATTTTTTTTTTTCGAAACCACAAATATTATCACTTGAAACACTGAAATGAAGTTACCAATTTGTTAACTTATTAATAGTCACTTGACTGTGCTTGAGTAATAATTTAAAATTGTTTGCTCTTTCCGCTTGACTCCTTGCTCTCTTCGTCGGGAAAGCTGTCCTCCTGCCGCCTCGTTTTCATTTAATTTGTCCTCCCCCTGCCGCCCCCAAAAGCAGCGACTCATTTCCACCTCGATTCTTCAGAGAGCAACACGCACAGACAAACATTTACAATATACATTTATATATACATATATACACATATATGAAGGATATATGTATACATATATCCTGTCTGTCTGTGCCACAAAAACTGTTAACAGCGAGCGGAACTGATGATCATCGGGGTTCAAGGCAACCCAGGGAGGGGCAGAGGATGCGTGGGTGAGTTGTGTGCGTGCAATTTTAAATATTGAATTCTTGATTCAATATAATCAGACTTGTAATGGCCTTCACGCTCTGATTCGCAGTCAATGGCATAGTAACACAAATACAAACAAACCCAGGGACATGTAAGCCTACCCAGTCATGTGCATGTGTGCGTATGCACTGAAAGAAATTAAGTAGGGTCGAAAAAGTACAAGAGAAATGTAAGTAAATTAAATCAAAATACAAAATTAGGTCACTTTGAAGATATTTAAGTAAATATTTAAGAAATTTATTCGAATTCGATTCATTTTATAACCATTTTTAATATTTTATTAAATATTTTATTTAGATAAATAAATAAAAGAACACCCACTGCTTGAAACCTGATTACAAAAATAAAATAAAAAACTTATTTCTTAACAAAAAAAACTTATACGAAAATAAAACAGCGTACCTACATATATAATTAAAATAAATAAAAAGAAATCAAAACATATTCTCTACAAGCAAAATATATAAAAGAATTTTTATGTTTGAATTATTTTTAATTTGAATTTTATTTATTTTTAACTTTATTTGATAAACCATTTTTCTCTGTGTACCTGTGCCCGCATTCGTGCATGTGTGTGTGTATGATTGTGGGTGCGTGTGTGTGCGTTAAGTATGTGCAAACATCTGTCGCGTGTCACCGGCTGCCGTTCGCTGAAACGGAAGCGGAAATTACGTGCAGGACGATGATGGCGGCAGCAACAAACTGGAACGTGTGCAGCGCCAGGACCGAACGAGACAAGGCTATGCAGACACAGGCAAGCGAGTGAAAGAGAGAAAGTGTGGGGAGGGGGGCTGGCGGGAAGCTGGAGGAAAGCAATCGGTCGACATCATCAGGCTACTAAATGGCAGCGCCAATTCATCGATGAAGGCGATGATGCCATCTCCGTGCCATCTCCGTGCTTCATGCCTGAAAAATCGCTGGCCAGCATGCGAAGCCTACCCCCAACCCCTTTCCAGCTTACCACCACCCACACCTTTCGCCTCACCCCCCGGCCAAGCAGAAGCTTTAATTAAATCGCAAAAGACGCGCCGCACATAATGAACATCATCATTTATCGATGTACCCAGCCATATATATTCGTATTTATCCAACTACTTGTAGATATATATTTATATATATATAAACACGTACACAGAGAGAAAACTAGGCAAGAATTACTCTTTATGGAAAAACAAATTACAAAAAACTTTATAATTTTGTTTTTTGAAAAATTCTCTATTATTAAAATAATTTTATTATTGATTCAAATTGCTTAGAATTTTGGTTTTGCTGTTAAAATAAAGATTAACGACAAACTTATAGATACTTAATATATTTCCCTTTTTTAAACAAAAAAAAAAATAAAAAAAATGCTCAACAAAATTATAGTACAGCTCCTTACACCCATCTATACATATAAAAATACCTTGTTTTTGGACTATTTTCTCTTTGGGAATTTACCTTAAATATACGACCTAAATAAATCTCACAGAGAAAGCACACTGAAAGAGAAGCCCCGCTGCTTTGGAATAATTAAAGTTCCATTTAAGCCCGAGAGAGCTGATTATCTCCTTCTTAAAAAACGAAATATAAAACACCTACGAAGACTGGAGAGGGTTAAGGCCGAGAACAATGGGTAAATATTGTTATTTTGCATTATTCAGGTAATTTACGAGCGGTCGCTTCCGGCAACTCGATTCACCCAGCTCCCAGTTCCCAGCTCCTCGGGATCTGGCCAAATGAGTGGGTGAAGGGACCTCGGACTGAACTGTTACTGAAACGCTTAATGTAAATGACACGGACCAGCAGGAGCTGTTCGCTTAAGCAGATGAACAAAAGCGAGAGCGAGAGCGGGACAACGGGTCGTATGAGTAATTTGAAGATAGCAAGCAATTAATCTGAGCCCCGAGCTGAACTGAACTGAACTGAACTGAACTGAGGAGCACAGAACGTTGAACGTGGAACGGAACTGCACCGAGAGCTCCTTGGCCATTTAATAGTCCCATAAAACACGCAATGCCAGCAAAAAGAGAGCTCTCCCCGAACCAAAGTCGACCACAAACTGCTCTATAGAATGATATAAGTGATAAGAAACCAAAGAAAGGTAGATATTAAATTAAAAATAATATTGTTTTAACACTTTAAATTCTTATTTCCAGTTAAAAAGTATTTTATTACAGGGCATCATTGCGTTCCATTATAAAGCTGCTGCTGTGAAGGGCGTTAATGTGGAAAAACCAACGAAGGCAAGGAAAACAAGGGAAAATCAGCAAAAAAGCAGACAACTCTCTCTCTCACGCCCTTCTCCGAATAATAATAATAATAAAATTCAAGGATGCAAGCCAGAGCCACGCCCATCGATAGTCCATTAATTTATGTATAAATTGTATTTCAGTTTTCCTTCTTTTATATATATATTTTTTTTTTGTTTGATTGCACAATGGTCAACAATGGAAATTTATGCGTTGCGTATAAATTCAATTGGAAAAATCACATAGCCACAGACATGGCCATACATATGCGTACAATTAGCGAAATAAGCTTAATAATTCATGCCTGAATGCAGTAACAGGAGGGACATTTTGTATAAAATAAATTACACAAATTGAATAGAAAATAAATTAGGTTTTAATTCATTGCTGTGGGTTTTTGCAAAAAAAAAAACATACAAAACTGATTTGCAATTTAGAACTAAACTTCTCCACGGTTGCTTGTCTTTTGGGCTGCAAAATGATACAAAATAAAACTAGGTTTTGGGAAAGGGAACTCGAACTGGGCCCTTAATAGTGTTAACAGCCTCAAATAAATGTTAAGCCATCCTCCTTGCCTCCCTTCGTGAACTGAGGGCGGGGTGTCAATGCAATTTCAATTTCTTGTAATTTATGTTTAACTTTCTGACTCGTTCCGCTCCGTTTCGGTTGCCCCCCCTCCTCTCTCACTCAACTGCTATTTCTGTCATCGTCCGTTGACCAGTTCCATTTGGCTGCTGGCCGAGAACTAATTAACCGACTTGAAAAAGTAATTAAGTCATTTGTCTGCAAGTCCCAGACGATATCCTCTGCCCCGGCCATGGGCAAGGGGTTCCCGTGTAACTTGGCTGATTGTGGTCCTTGGACGAGAACGAACCTTTTATCGATACAAAAAAAAAATACAGAAATACAATTTTAAAACATTCAAATTTGACTTTGGCCTAAGTTTAGTTTCGCAATAATTAAATTGTGCTTAAGTTGGCATCAATTTAATCAGCCTTCACTACCAATTTCATCAATGTCGGGCCTCGTCACGTTTATTTTTTTATTTTTTTTATTTTTTGTTGTGTGTCAACAACAAAGGAAAATATACAGAAATTTATCCCACACAGGAAAAAGTTTAAATTCGAAGAGGAAACTTTTTTGGGGTCCTTAGTGTGCGGGGGAAAAGTGAAAAGTGTGGATGTGAAAGTGTTAAGTTCGTGAGCCTCTCTCCCTCTTGGCACACTAATTGATCTCAACGGACGGATTAGGAGAGCAAACTAAATTGATAGGTTTTAAGCATAAAACTTTGATGTATGTATGTGCAAAGAAGGGGTCCTTAATAGGTAAACTGGCTTTAAGAAAACACTGTCTCTAAAATATAGGTTTAAAATAATTAAACTTAAACTTTTTATTTTCTGTGTTT
This sequence comes from Drosophila mayri, assembly GCA_008042485.1. Classification (NCBI taxonomy): domain Eukaryota; kingdom Metazoa; phylum Arthropoda; class Insecta; order Diptera; family Drosophilidae; genus Drosophila; species Drosophila mayri. The sequence continues at coordinate 583,062 of VNJN01009202.1, forward strand.
AGAGCTTTAAATACTCTAAAAACTATTTATAACTTTTCAACTATTAAACGTCATTACTTGAGGTTTATTCTCCCAATTCCCCTATGCTGGCTTTTACTTTTTTGAACCCTTTTTCACGGCAGCCCACCACCTGTCAGTATATTTTATGAGAGTAGGCCATAAAAATTGGGGTCTGTTGATGATGCTCTGATGAGGGTTGGACTAACTCAATCTCAGTTTAAATTTAAGCGCCGGCAATTATTAGCCCCGTCAAGCGGGAAGGTTGGAACCCTATCCCTTTTCATGCATCTTTCATACGCTTAGCGTGTTAATTATCCAGAAATTCGGTCTATTAAAGTTTCAACAGATACACACACACACACACATACACCTACGCACACCCACACACAAACAAACACACTTTCATATACCATCCACCTCAAACGTAATTAATGAAAGCGCACTTAAATCATTTTTGTGCGTGGCAACAAAATACCCATCAAGCCAAAACCAAAAGAAAAAACCAGTAAGTAACTTGACTTGATGGGCTATAAAATACCCTTTAACTGACTTACAAAAATCTATAAAATAATATATAATTTTGTGTAATATTTAAATTGAAACTTCAAAAGCTGATGAAGAAAAAGGAACACTAAAAAAAATAATATAAAATTTTGTATATATTAAATATTAATTTTAAAAATACTTCAATGAAATGGAAAACTGCTAAAGAAAGCCCAAACAGCTTTAGCTGATTTTTAGTTGGAAATTAAGAAATATAGTACACAGAAGGTGCATACTTTTGATCTCATCCACAACCGAGGTATAAAAAATACAATTAGTTAACAAGCGAGCAAACGAGGCGCAGGCAGAAAGGTGGATAAATGAGGCGGACGCAGAATGGTTGGTATATAGAAGCCAAGGAATACCCAAAAATCCAGGCGCGCGGCGCTAAAACGTTTCAATTTTTCATAAATATTCAAAAAGGTAACACAACAGGGGCGAGAGGTGGTGGATAACAACAGCTGTCCCTGTTTTTGTGCACATTTTTTTCCCCATATATATATATATATATATATATATTATATTTTTTTTGTTATAAATTTGTATTCCTCGTTGTTGGTGGCCGGATGCGAGTACCTCATTCAACGGTCAGCTCGGAGTTTCGGCTTCGTTATCGCCTTTGTATTTCTGCTGGTGCCCCTCTGGCCGCCCCTCCCACACCCTTGGCCCTTGCCTTGTCCTAGTCGCGAATCTCGCGCTGCGCCAGAGTGAACAACAAATAAGATACAAAAAGGTTTACAAAAATCTTGGACTTGGAGATACTCTATTTTATGATATATAAATTACTTAAATTAATCATAAAGCTCACATCAAAAATACTCTAAAATCTATAGATTTTTATTGATTAAATAAATAAATAATAAATCATAAAGCTCACATCCAAAATACCCTATAAATGATATGATTAATTACAAATAATTTAAGGCCCAAATAATTTCTTTTAATTTATCTGTTAAAATCCTGTTAAATGTTTGTTTTACATTAATTTTTTTTATATACATATTTTTTATTCGCCTATGGACTCTCTCTGGGAAGAGTATTACTGCGCGGCAGCATCCCAAGTACGCAGCAAAAAAGAAGGAAAACTTTTTCGATTTAAGCAATTTTTATGCTGGCCGAGGGGTAGCAATGGCGCTAGGGGCACTCCGAACAGAAATTATATTAAAATTTAATTTGGCAAAAGAAATCAAAAGTAAGGGAAACTAAGGCTCCAAGCATAAATCAATTTTTAAAGTGTATATTTTTCGAATTAAAACAAATCAGCGAAGCCCCAAAGAGCTCGGAAGATGGAGTTTCGTTTAAGGACACTTTTCATTTAAATCTATTTCATAAAAATATAATAAGGATACTAACATGACCTCAAGGGGAGCAGAAGGATTATGATGAGGAGGCATTCACCATTATAGCCACCTTCAATTAGGCCAGCGGTGAGTTTGGTTGGCTTCTCGGACCTAGCTTAAGCTATTAACGTCCATCAAAGCACTGAAAGAAAATGTCTTTACAAAAATCTGTAATCAGAAATACAAAGCTTATGAAAGGGGATAAATATTATTTACCAAGCAACATAATGAGCAAGGTTTATTTCATAATTTTTCGTACAATGTGTCGCATTTCAGCTCAGTGTACTTTTTATTAACATCCCATTAAAGGACCCATAGCCCCAAGGAGGCTGACGGAGGTGGCTAAGCAGACAGCCGGCCAAATGCCGCAATCAAGTTATTATTAAGTTTTTCTATTTATCCAACATAATTCATAATTTGTTTACAAAGCGTATAATAATATTAACGTCTTGTCTTGGCTTTTGCGCCTTCGTGGCAGCTTGGTGACAGTGGGAAAAAATTGCCAAAATAATTTATATATTTTTTTCTATTCGAATTGTATATTTGCCTAATTTTTATAGGCCTTAATTTTTGTATTTTTTGTTTATAAAAACTAAACCAAGTCTTTTCTCTTATTTATTCCCCATTTATGCACGTTTTTATATATTTTCCAGTTATCAAAAAATCTTATATGAGTTCTCGAGTTGGTCCACTGTCCAAAGTCCTTTAAATGTGGCTACCATAAACTGCCCCTGGTTGCCATCTACCGCCCCAACTTGCCCCACTTGCCACTAAGTCCGCTGTCAGCGCGGCAAGATAATCAGCTTCAAAGTCGACGTGGAGTTTTCTCATTTTATCTCTTGCTGGTCGGTCGGCCGGTGACTTCTTTTCATTTTTTTCATTTTAGTCGATTTTCTTTTTGTTTTAATGAGGGGTATTTAGGGGTATGCTGGGTTATATTGTATTGTAAACCAAAACTTAAGCTACAACTATAAATTCGTATAATTTTTTAAAGATTACGCCTGGAAATATATGAGGAATTTTACAACAATCCTGATCCTAGGACATGTGACTACAGGGTATGTCTTGCCTCAGTAGTTATGGAAAGATATAAAGGCATATCATTAAATTTGAATATTATAATAATATTTTTTATATTTGTTTACTTTTTTTACTGATTATGAATTTAAACAGTTAAAGAATTTTACAACAATCCTAATTTTAGGACTTGCAACTACGGGGTATGTCCTAGTCGAGACAGATGTTCTCTGCTTTTAGTCTAAAGTTTTTTAGACCTATTTTCGACTCACGGTGGTTATTTTAGGGGAAAAACTAACATATTTATATCTAAAAATAAGTTGAATAAAGAATACTTCAGCTTGATTTTGTTTTTACCTTTACAACTAAAATATTTACTTGCTTTTCAATTGAAAATCAAATCAATTACTCATTCATCACACACAATAAATTCCATGCGGCTTATGATTGGAGATAAATAAATGCTAATTCCGAAGATGACTTTATCCGCTTATTGCCATCGCCCCGAAAAATTAGTGGCTGTCAGGAAGAAGATGGGGCCAAGGACAATGGCGTGGAATGGAGGTCCCTGCATAATCGCATTAGGCAAAGTGAGGCAAGGCAACGCTGGCACATGCATATATCTACTGGATACATACATACATATATATATATATACTGTTTTTATTGGCCCACTTCCGGTGAAAGTTTGGTCCTTAAAGTCTTGATTTCTCCTTTCTTTCCTTTTTTCTTTTTTGGTAGCGAATTTTGAAGGTTTTGTGTATTTAAGTTAAAGCTTTTTTTCTCTCTTTTTCCTTTTTTTTTTTTTGGGTGTGCGTGTGGTTTTGGGCCTAGGACTTGACACTTTTCCGGCCAGAAGTGCACACGGTTGAGTGGCCTAAATTTTGTTTAAATCAAAATAAATACAAAATACATGACTCGAGGCTGAAAAAATGTGCCAGGGGGGAGGGGAAAACATCTCCGGGAATTAACTTAATTGAGTACGGCGAACAGAGGAGCACAGCAACACCCAACCGAAACAGAGAGAGACGCCTTGGAAAATGCCTATAGAACACGGCGAAAATATTTTAAAATTTATACATATATATATTTCTGAGATTTCAGCGGAACATTCATTAGTTAGTTGCTCTTTAGAATTTTAATTAAAATTTTTTTTGTTGTGCAAATCTCACAGGTAAATGCGAATAAATGGATGCTGCCTCAGCCTGGCATTGCACAAGGGACACTTGCGTGCCCGTCGCAGGGCCGCCTCGAGGCAGTCGTGGCAGAATACATGTCCGCATTTGGTGGACACCGGCTGGCGCTGCCTCACGCTCTCCAGGCAAAGCGGACACTTGTATGGGTCCTGCGCCTCCTCCTCCTCCTGCTCCGGGCACTGATCTGGCTGGGGACGTTCCCGCTTGGCGGGTGAAGGCCCGTCACGTTCTGGTTTGGGAAAGAGCTTGAAGCACATTTATGGGATGACAACCAGCACTTACCAGCACCTGTGGGCGGGTCACTTTCGATCACCTCGATCGGGCGATGAAGCAAGAAATCCCGATCAATTACCTCCACAGGTGTGAGCCGGCGGCGACCAGTGCGTCGCCACAGTGTGGGCGGAGGAGAAGCTACATCCTCAACGGCTGACAAAGAAGACGAAGCTTTGTCGGCCATCTCAAGCTCAAGGTTGTGTCAAGGCCTGGAGGTCGTCTTAAGGTCTTTATAGAGTGCTGCCACTTCAAGTTATTCTGCGAGGCGTTTTTTCCGATATCTGAAGGCAACTTTTCCACTTTTCAGGCAACTCACAGAGAAAAAGTAAACAAACAAACACCCACACACCCTTCGCACAAATTCACCACAGAAAGAGAAACCAAAACCAAAACAAAATGCCTTCGAGGAGCTTTGTAATCACAACATAACCCCTCTCCTTCCCTCAACTGGAAAGCTATTAGAAGTGGCTTACGCATGCGAAGTAGAAAGAAAAGAGGAAGTAAGAGAGATCACTTTCTGTATTGAAGGCAAATCAATGAGCTTTTGGCGTGTGACGCGTGGGAGTGTATACTCCCCTTCCTCTTCCCACCCTTTTCCTTCCCTCCCAATTTACAACCTCTCTCCACATTTTTTTCTAGCCTTTTCCCTATTGCCATTCTTCTCTTCTCGCTTTCGTTTGCAGAAAGGCTTCCCCCTTAATGACTCTCTTATTAATTTAATCTTTTTTTAGAATGCTATTTTTAGTGTGTTACAAAGATCGTGCAAGAGAACACAAAAATCTACTACCATTTTCTCTTGCAGGTGTCATACAATCATACACATACACATAGATACAAATCCTGCAGATGTGTATATGGGCTGTGAGTGTGACTGTGGCCTGTGGCTGCTTGAGCGAGTAAAAGAGGCGGAAAAGGTGTAAAAAGGGACAAAGGAGAAAGAAAGCTGAGAATGTGAAAGCCAAGGTTACCGTCTCCCCTGTGTAATTGCGCATAAAAATGAAGCGATTTATATGCGCGTACTTTTAATGTCTCATAATTGGGTAGCCCATCACATGGCGACGAAGAAGAATAAGCTGGCAAATGGCCAAAAATTAAGTGCATACGTGTGTGTGTGTGTGTGTGTGTGTGTGTAAACATTGACATGTAAAACACACACAGACAGCCACACGTGCCTTGTTTCTCGGTGATTTTCAGCCATTCTGGCTCTCAGTTTTATCTTTAAAAAATGTAAATTAGAATCAAGCCCAAACTCTTGAAAGTTTAAGGATTAAGGATAAGGACTAAAACAAAACTAAAGAGAAGTCAAGCATGACGGAGGACATTTCCCAGATAAAAGAGGATCAAAAATCAAAAATATTGCAATTTAAATTTAAAATTTCCGCCTTTTCAATCTTTTATTAATTTACAAATTAATAAAAACATAAATATTTAAAAAGTTTTCATTTTAAAAAATATTTAAATGGGCAGAAAAGTATGCTATGGAAATTTTGAGAGACTTGGAAAATATTTCAATTGTTTTTCAAAGCCCCAGCAGGTTTTGTTATATATTTAAACATATATATTTATTGCTTAAAAGTGGTAAAAAGTCTAAAAGATTTCTTGGGTTACTGGAATTCCTTATGAATTCCGATTAATTTTCACTAGCAAATATCGAATACTGATTTTTTATGCCGATAAAAGCGATATTTTTAGAGAAAAATCAATTTTGTGTTTTATATATCAAACAGTGTGATTTAGTCTGAATTTAATTTTAATTATTAAGGTTAAAATATATATAAAAAGGTTATTAAAACAACAATACCCAGAATAGATTTTAGCTTACTGATGACGGACATTATTTAGCAATTTCCTTCCGATTTCCCCAATATGAAAACCAAAATTTAGCATCGATTTGTGCCCTTTGAACCAACTGCGGAGTGCAATTAAAACTTTAGCGATTGAACAAGGACACGTTTGATAATTACGCAACGGGACGAATAAATTCGCTGCGTAATGACAAAGGCATCATTATCGATAACATCTCGTGGCCAGTGTCAAAACACTCAACTATTTACGAGTATATATTTCGCAGATAAAGCGCTGAATGGTACCATAAATGTGTGTGTTTTTTTCTCTGCGAGATTGCAAAAGCGATAATCGGCCGCTGATGATTTTCATAAATAAGCCGTAATTCATTTCTTAATTTTAACATTTATCCTGCGCCTCACTACTCGTCGTAATGGCTGTTATTTGTATTCATTCCTTGGACGTTGGCTGCCGTTCATTTACATTTCGGAAATCGGCGGCGGGAGCGGGGGTGCTTCCGCCGGGGTAAGGGTAAGGCAGGTTCATTAAAATTGAAAAATGTCACTTTAATGAATTTATTTGCGACACTTAACACAAGCGCAAGTAAACAGAGAAAAATTGTGTTCATTAACATAAAAATTTCGCTTCTTCCACTACATTGGCCATTGCTATGGTTGTCGTCCGTCGCTTCAAATTTGTCTCCCTCTTTGCGTCGGCCTTAATCCGCTCGGTGGGTACACTCGGAAAAATTATTTATTTATTTTAATTTTAAAAAAATTTAATTTTAATTTAATATCAAGTAATAATTCTCAATTGGTTTTAGCATTGGTAAAAAAAATAAACGAGTTCAGCAATAAATAAAATTATCTTAAAAAAAATTGTTTTTCTTATATTTTCAGATTTTTAACAGCATGAAAAATTAAAAAAATAGCAAAAAAAAAAAGATTCTTTAAAAAAATGGTTTTTCTTATATTTTCAGATTTTTAACAGCATGAAGAATTCAAATAAATACCACAAAAAAAATATAAGATTCTTAAAAAAAAAAAAAAAATTGTTTTTCTAATATTTTCAGATTTTTAACAGCATGAAAAATTTAAAAAAAAATACCACAAAAAATATAAGATTCTCTTTAAAAAACTATTTATATTTTTTGAATATTTTCCGATTTTTAATAGCATGAAAAATTAAATAAATACCACAAAATATTATAAAATTGCATATTAATTTCTGAAATTTATATGGGTACTAATTTCTCCAAGTGTTCGCTGACAGTTGGTGGGTTTGCGGGTTAGTCTTGGTAAGGAGGGGGCTTCCTGAAAATTGTCATTACCATTCCGAGTATTGTCAAAGCTGTTAGCCAGCAATTGATGAGTCAATATGTCAATGACTGACAGGTCACGTTGCACGGCAGCCCCACTCCCACTCCCCCGCCCAGCCTCAACTCAACTTCAAAATAGTTAAAATTAACAGTTTCATGGCGTTTAGCAAGCAAATTGTTGGTAAGATAATTTAATTGATGCAAAACTCAATCTGACAGCCATTTTGGGGGTTTGTTTCTTTGTGATTGATATTCATAATGCCTGACAATGTAGCATGGAGGGACCTTTTGAGCTAGAATCCTGTCCTCTCACAAACATCCTTTGCTGACCTGCCACTCGAGTTGGCTAAAATAAGCCCTAAAGCACTGTTGACCAGGTCGGCAGCGTTGTAATCGAAACTGTAAACTCATTCGCAGCGAGCAGAGTGGAAAGGGGAGAGCTAACAGGTCAACGGGTCAACGGGCACAACCAATTACATTTGACTTTTGCTGCTACCGTTCCTGCACTAAAAAAAATATATGTTGTTTTCATTTATATTGTTTTACTATATTATAATTATTATTATATGGGTTTTAAATATTTTTTAAATTTGGCTCTTATTCATTTATATTGTTTTATTATATTACAATTATTATTATTTGATTTTTAAATATTTTTTATTAATGGATTGTTAGTTTTTTTTTTCAGAATTATTATAGCTTTTTTTAAAACAATGCGTACATGTTGTTTCTTGCTTTAGGTAATAAGTAAAATAATAATTTAAAAAAAAATTAATTTAAATATATTGAAAAAAAAAAAGTTCTTTCTTTCTATCTTTTAACCCCATAATTTTGTAAAATGATGTAAAAAATCCAATTAAGCTAATGCATATTTTTAACAGTGTACTTGGGGGGAGGTGCTTGCTGGCTAATTCAATTGCTTCGATGCAGCAACACCTCACTTCAAGTTACGTGTTCCAATGCTCAACCATATTGCCACCGCTGTCTGCGGTTTTCCAAAAGCTGTCGATTTGCATGGCTTTCAAGGCCCCCTTGCCAGCCCCTCCATTTTGGCCAGATTTGTGCCCTTTGAGGGTCAAAAGTGGCATACGGAATTGTTTGCCTACTAAAACTTGATCAAATGCAATCTATATAGAATGAATAAATATGTATATGGCTGAGCTTAGTCTTTAAGGATTTCCCAATTTTCAAATGGCCGTGAAAAAAGGTAAACAATGGCAGCAGTTTTCTAACCACAAGAGTGGATCGTATTCATTAAATCGCCCTCTCGCTCTTAGGTTCCACTGCTGAGGCGGAGAGAAAGCAAAGCCAGAGAGAAATAAAATGCTCGTGCAAGGACAGAAAGAGGATATCAGAAAAGAGAAATTAGTTCTGTCTTATGGTTAAAAAATTAAAAAAATAAAATTAACCAAAACCAACCACATTTTAGAATAACCAAAACAAAAAAAAGGTAAACAAAGGCAGCAGCTTTCCTATTGTCAGCATTGTCTCCCACAAGAGTGGATCGTATTCACTAAGCAGCTCCCTCGCTCTTAGGTTCCACCTTTAAAGGAAAAACAATTAAAGCCAAAGAAAAAAAGATCGCACGGAGCCAGAAAAAGTCGTGAATAAGAGAAAAGAAATAGTGTTGTCTCACTTACTCCTACATTGCTACAGATTCCACATTTTAGAGTTACCAAAACAAAGCTAAACAAAGGAAGCAGCTATCTCGCTCTTAGGTTATACTTTTAAAGGAAAAACATTCTAAGGGAATGGAGGCAGAAAAAGTCAAGGATAAGAGTAAAAGAAAACAAAGTGTCTCACTCACTCCTACATTGCTACAGATTCCACATTTTACAATTACCAAAACAAAACAAAAGTAAACAAAGGCAAAAGTTTTCCATTGCCATGATGCCATCAACAATGGTAGATCGTATTCTTAAGCAGCTCTCTCGCTCTTAGGTTCCACTTTTAAAATAAAAACAAACAAAGCCAAGGGATAAAAATCCTCGCACGGAGCTAGAAAAAGTCGAGGATAAAATAAAAGAGAAAATAGTTTTGTCTCAATTACTCTTACACTAATTGTTCTTATTGGTGAATTGGTGAAAACACAAACAAACAAAAAATGGGAAACATAATCCTTTGCATTTATAAATTTTCTCCAAATTCCATTTACATAAATTTTTAACACAAATGACGGCCAATAAAATAAATTATACAACTAAAATGCACTTATCTAGGTTATTATTTGTTACCAAATTCGGAAAAAATTAAAACGAAAAAAGGTAAACAAAGGCAGCAGCTTTCCTATTGCCCACAAGAGTGGATCGTATTCTTAAAGTGGTTCTCTCGCTCGTAGGCTCCACTTTGCACGGCGAGAGCAAAGCAAACCCAGTAATGGCAAAGAAGAATACGAAAGGAGCAGGAATGTGCGCGCGAATATACAGAAAGACAAGGATAACAGAAAAATACAATACTGTTGTCTCACTCACCCCTAAGCATTAGTTGTTGCAACGGCGAATAAGCGGCCAAAAGCAAAATTGGCTGCACTTTTTCATATTTCACATTTTCATCACACGCGAAAGCGGCCCGGCTTTTTTTTTGGGGTTTCCCAGGCCTTGCCCCCCACTCACTAATCGCTTTTCACTGCCGGGGCCGCTTTTCACTTTTTCGACCGATCGGCAGGCATGCAGACGTTTTCCAACTTTTTTCTGAGTTTTCACTTTTTTGACCGTTCGACCGAGCCTCCATTTGAAGCGAACGAGTTTAAATTTCACCGGAACCGATTTGTTTTATTAAAAAAAACTGTTAAATTACGAAAAATTACGAGAGTAACGCGAAACACGTGCTGCCTCGCCGAGTTTTTTTTTATGAGAGAATTGGAGAGATCCGTGCACCCGGCGAAGGAGGAACTGATTATTGGAATGTTGCAAGGGAGAGAGAGTGGGAGTTTGTGGGAGACTTCCAAAATGTTGCCAAGCCTTTAGGCGGGAGAGAGAGCGAGAGAGGCGATGGCTGACGGCTGGAAGGCGAGATGCAAATTCGGAAGGCTTGTTTTTGATAATATTTGATATAATATTTAATATATAATACATATTTTAAATAAAAGAAGTTTAATTAAGCTTCAGATATTTTTTTAAAGTTTAATTAACTTTAAACTTGAATTAAATTAAAAGGGAAAGGGATTTCAAGAGGATTTGTGGCTATTTGGCCATCAATATCAACTGTTTTAATGTATATTATTTTGTTGAAAACTGCAACAACCGTTTCTCGTTGCTTATTTTCAGTTAAAAGACTTGATAAACCGACTTTCGTTGGATGAAAAACCGACTTGTAAAACAAATGCTATAAAAAATATAACAGACGGTTTGAGACCAGACTAATCACGCTTCGTACGAACTCAGAGTGACCGTTGGCGGGCAAAGCCCAATTAGGCATTTTCGATAAAATCAGCTACTAGCACACCAGCCAAATTAATAAATAAAAAAATAAATAAAAACAAGCAAAATTCGCGAAAACATTCAAATGAACTAAATGGAGATGCGACCACCAAGCGCCCCGCCCCACTGACAATTCAGGTGCAGCCATGGCCACCGAAGCCGCAGCAGCAGCTGCCTTGGAATTGCAACGAAGACAGCAACAACAACGCCTGGCGAGGAACTCGCTTCTGTCGGAACTGCGAAGATCGACGATTTTCTGGTTTCGTGCCAAATCTTCGGATGGATTCCAGCTGCTATCCCAAAGCTGCACCCGGATACTGCAGCATGGAATGGTAAGCAGCAAGAATAACGAAGAAGATCAACCAGCAGAAGTCGCCCTTCAATGATATTTGGTATTTACGTAATTAATCGATCAGCGCGTTACCAGGCGCATCGATTTAGACGGAAATCAAAGCTACTTAAAGACCTACAAGCTTTGCCAAAGGGTATTTGCTATTCGTTATCCTAAATGCTAGAAAATAAGAATTTTATTTATGCAACGCCTCATTGTCACTCTTTCTCTCGCTCACTCTCTGGCTCTCCCTCTTCCATGACTTATCAGTTGCTGCCCGCGGAGCTGCAGAGACTGACGGATGACTTCGAGTTCCTGCTGGCAAGTGCGGGCAAACGGCAGACACAACCACCACCACCAACACAGCCGCAACAGCTACAATCACCATCGCAATCGCAGTTGCAGTCGCAGTCGCATCCGGCTGGAGTTTTCGGTGCCGAAGAGTTCCTTGTACGGTGGACAGAGCGTTCCCTGCGCGCCCAGTGCCTGACGCAGTGCCTGCAAACCCTAGTCTCCGATCCGGAGCTAATGGACTTTTATTATCCCAGCAATGAGGCCTTTTTGCGTCATTCGAGCGATGCCACCGCCCTGTTTGTGTGCCTGACGGCTGTCCAGCTGAACCAGAGCGGCCTTCTTGGCCAACTAGAGGTGCGGAATAAGTTGCGCCATCGTCGTACCTGCTCCCAGCCGAACTTTAGCATCTCGCCCAAGCTGCAGGCCGTGCCCGAGGAGAGGCAGCAGCAGCGTCGAAGCTTTCTGCGGCGACTGAAGAGTCTGCCGAATCTGAAGCCAGACGACGAGGAGAACGAAGAGAGTGGCTTCAGTCGACGACGCTGCCAGACATTCAGCAGCTGCAGCAGGAGCCACCAGCCCAGGGGGGACTATGTGGATGCCCCGCCTTCCACCAGTTCCTGTTCGTCCAGCGGCGGCAGTCCAAATAAACGAATACAACTCATAAACTGTGATGACATCAAAATCTGGACCGATCTGACGCCCCAGGAGCAGCAGTTGCCACGCGAAATGGAGGAGATACCGAGAGCGGCAGCGGCAGCCATCTCCCCCTCCGCCACCGCCTCATCGGTGGGCAGCTTTCTGGGCAGCCTGTTTGGATCACCGCCGGTGTACACCAGCTGGTTCCAGAGAGGCCTGGGCGAGGACCTCAATGCCGCCGGCGAGGGCGGTGTATTGAATAACTTTCTTGCCATAAATGGCCGCAAGCTCAAGAAGCAGCAGACCCTTTTCGAGGGCGTTAGCATGCTGGATGAGGCGGCTGCTGTTGCTGTACCGGCTGTACCCTGCACGGCTTCGGCACCCTGGGATATCCAGAGATCGGCGGCAAGCAGCAGCAGTACGGCCTCAACGACCGCTTCCAGTTCGGTGAGCATAACGCCGGGCAGCGACAAGCTGGACCAGCAATCGCTGGCCTCCTTCCTGCAAATGTCCCGGCAGACGCACAACAACACCCAGCTGGAGAAGGAAAATGCCCACTTTCGGATCTCGGAGGCCTGCATCACGGCCATTGAGCATGTGAAGTGGAGCCGAAGGCTGGAGGCCAAGCCAGATCACAGTGCCAGCCACAGGAATCCACCAGAACCGAATCTAATACCCTACGTCGAGCAGATTGCCGGCGGCGGCGGTGGCGGCGGGGAGAATCACAGTGCCGAGGCCGTGGGTCTGCAGTTGATATCGCGCTTCAGTGACCAGCAATTGCCCCGATTGGGCCATCTCAAGTGGCTGGTTTCCGAGCAGGAGGCGCCGCAAAAGCTCCTGCCGCTGCCAGTGCCCAAAAAGGATCACGAACAGTCCAGCCTGACCAGGGGCACGTCCAGTTGGGCCCCGCCCCGCCAACAGATCATATTCACCGAGCATCCCACGGAGAGTCGCGCCCAGTTGCTGGCCAAGCAGAATCAACGCTGTGCCGGCTGCGGCATGCGTGTGGCGAAGCATCTACAGCAGCATTTTCGCTACTGCAGCTACCTTGGCAAGTACATGTGCACGGGGTGTCATCGCAACCAGATATCCGCCATTCCGGCAAGGATTCTCCGCTCCTGGGACTTTCGCTGCTACCCCGTGTCTTCCTTTGCCTACCGCCTAATCGAGCAGATGTACGCCTTTCCGCTCTTCCATGTCCCGGATCTGAATGGGCAGCTGTACAAGCACAAGGAGCTGGCCACCGCGAGGAGGAGGAGGCTGCAACTCCAGACGGTCAAGGGATTCATAGCCAATTGTCGGTTTGCCGAGAGGTAAGTAGGAGCTGGGACCTGGATTTATGGCTTAAAAACATTTTCATCATCTTATTGCCGTGCAGAGAGCAAGCCTTCTTCAATGTTATACCCCCGCACATCACCCAAGACCCGGACATGTGGTCCATGTGCGACTTTGTGGATGTGCAGAATAGCAGCATGAGTCGCTCCATCAAGGAGGTGATTGCGTTAAGCGAACAGCACGTCCGAAATTGTGTGGTGAGTATTGAAGTAAAGCTCAAAACTAATATAAATAAAATCTATTGTTATTATTTTACCTCTCACAAGCTCTGCACGGGTCGTGCCTTCGTCTGCGAACACTGCAAGGGCGGCGAGCTTCTTTACCCCTGGCAGCGTAAAATATATCGCTGCGATCGATGTGGCGCCGGCTTCCACCACAGCTGCTGGAAGAGCAGGTGTCGCGGTAGTCGCGGCAGCAACAATGGCTATCCATGTACCAGGTGCTCCCGTCTGCAGAGTCGGGCCAGCTAGCATTCGCTTGGAATGCGAAAGAGCAAAAGACAATGGAAAAATGGAAGTTAATCGGGGAATTAATTTATGGAATTCGCCTTTGAAACAAATGGGTTCTGTATAATGTTCTATTATTTGTGCTTAACGAGATTATCTCAGATTCTACAGCCCAGTTTATTGTATTTTATAAATTTCTTTAACCATTTCTCTCAATATCAAAATCCCTTGCAACTGAAGCAAACGTTTAACTTTAAAACCCTTAAAAATTTCAAGGCGACAACGAATAGTTTTCCTTCATTCAGAAAGATAGACGCAGGTCCAAGGATTTAATTTATGTAACTGCAAGATATCAAGCTAGACATACTTGTGTATATTCTTACTGTAAATAACTTATGTACATTACCAAAACTGTTACGAAAATCGTGTACCTCAAGCGAAGGATGAGAGCCCATGTTGATTTTATATATATATAACGCTAACGCTAACGATAATCGAATATTTATTGTGTAACAAATTGTATGATTAAATATTGTATTTTTTCTAAACCAAGACAATCTTTATAGCAATCTTTAGCCGCAGTCTTTGACCTTCAAGGGGAGCTTGATCCTCGCCTGAATCGTCGTGAATATAATATATAATATATATGAATATAATTTCAATTTTTTTAGGTTCAATTCAAAACAAGATAATAGATAGATGGATAGATAATTAGTAGATATTTTTTAATCCTGAAAATGCAAAATGGATTCTTCAAGTAGTTAAAGCTGTCAAGCCACCGATAGTGGCGCAATCGATTATTTTGGCAGTATTTTTCAGTATAATCTTCCTACTAGTCCGATTTAAATGCCATCTATTTGTTTTACTTTTGTCCTTGTGTTTTTATTATTATGTATTATTTCAGCATTAATAGAAATTAAAATAAGCAGAAAATCAGCATTTCGGACATTGCTACTGTCGAGACTTTTGACTGGTTGCTGATTAATCGCAAGTATTCGCGCGTCATCGATACCGGCCACCGATGTAGGGCCACACTTTTATCGGTATTCTGTCATCTCTGCCAGTCGCGTGTTCGCACAGAAATTATTGCAATTTTCGTCGTTAAAATCGTACCAAAAACGGAGAAGGCGCTGAAAAAGGGCAATGAATATATTCGCACGGCGGCTAAAGGCCAGCGATCTTTAAAGGACATGCGAATCTGCGATTGCAAATGCCAATTGCTACAAAGAGCAGACTGCTACTTTCGGTAATTCTTGATTTGATTCGACACTCGAAAGAACTCGTGAATATACTCGACTGTGTGTGTGTTTGTGTGTGTCAGTGACTGTGTGTGAGTGAGAGGCGCGAGCGAGCAAAAGAGCAAGAAAGATAAATTGTTACTGCTTATAAGGATATTGCCGCGAGGGAGAGAGCGAGAGGGAATGAGCAGAGCGGGCGACGCCGACAACAACTGTAATTTTCCATTAATTTTTGGGCGGGTTTTGAGCTGCAGAAAAAAAAACTAAAACTTGCATACTATAACTATGTTTTCGTATGTATTTCATGCACGTCCAGGTGTGTGCGTTTGATTGTGTGCCTGTGTGTTTTTGAGTGCGTGCAGCCGTATGTGTGCTAAACTTGAAATACAACGAGAATAAAACTCGTCAAGGTAAAAGAGCAACAAAAAAAAAAATTAAGAATCGAA
The DNA here is from genome assembly GCA_008042485.1 of Drosophila mayri. NCBI lineage: Eukaryota > Metazoa > Arthropoda > Insecta > Diptera > Drosophilidae > Drosophila > Drosophila mayri. The sequence continues at coordinate 598,679 of VNJN01009202.1, forward strand.
TTTAAAAAAATGTGCAAAATTCCAACGTAATTACGCGAGAAATCTAAAAAGAGAACGCACACGTGAGTGCGTTAGAGCGAGAGAGAGCGGAAGATAAACTCTTGATTGATTTTCGTTTAATTATTGTTGCATAAATTAAATGTTTACATTTTGCGTAAACTAGTGCTGTAAAGTTTATACAACTGCCGGAAGGTGGCAACCTTGCGGAGCTTATCGATAAGTGCAGCTCTGCCAATTCAGCAAGAAATTAAATAAAAGAAACATACTTTTGCCGGCATAAAACAATTACAAAAGAAAAAGCACGCGCTCCCTCTCTTTCATTGTTCAAACCTCTCTTTCGCTCCGCCTTCTGCCTCACCCCCACCTCCCCTCTTTTGGTTGTTAACCAACACTGACCAACATTAAGAAAGTGTTAATTTGCCTAAAATGTACAAGTTCATGTGTGCGTGTTTGTAGGTGCGTTTGTGTGCGTACTAAAGTTTTCCTCTAGAAAAATGCATCTTCAGTGGCATCAATGTCTCGATTATGCCTATGGAAACGTTGAAAAAATCGACGAAAAGCCATTCCTGTTGACGTTCGAATAGCGGCCCCTTGGTGTGGGTATTATTTCATTTTATTTTTTGCATAATCTCAGCCGCCTTTCGGTACATGTGCATGTGCCTGCTATCCCGCTCCCCCGCATACTACGGCCACCTGTACGCCCTTGCACACAGGCACACGCACGGGCCATATACATATACATATGCACAAAACTAGAGTACTTGCTATAGTGTTGGTGTGCGATATAATATCACTTTGGAAGTCATTTTATTTGCAAAGTCTCGTGAGTTGATTTTTTTCTGCCCCATTTTTGGGTGTTTTTTTTTGTGTGTGTGTTTGGAATTTATTTATTTTTTTTTGTTGTCTTTTATTTTATTTATTTATTTATTTTTTTTGCGCTCTGAAAAACAATTTTCGCCTGGCGCCTTTAAACGCTTCAGCTGCAGTTGTCTCGTGTGCCAATGAGAGAGGGGATGGGGAGGGGAAGCGCTAGCGGAGCCATAGGAAAGAGGGGGTGCGAGCGAGAGAGGTGGGCATTTCTATTTGTAGAAAAGAGCGCATAATTTGCAATAGTTTGCCATTTACGCTTTCCATTCGAGCGAAATGAAAATGCATGCAAACGCCTTTTGGAGAGTGGCAACTTACATGTGTGTGTGTTGTATTTATTATTATTATTTTCATTTCTTTCTTTTGTTTATTATTCATCTGTCGTCGGCCCCCCCAAGTTGCCATATTTTGGTTTTAACCCATATATTGGCCGTATTTCATGCCACATTGCGCCACATCGTGTTTATTTATCGATCTTCTATAAATAAAAGCTGTTGCCCTGTCAATAAAAAAAGTTTAGGAAATGTCTTGAAAAGCTGGTTTTTTCATAATATTTCTTCAATATTTTGTAGATCTCAAAGAAAGTTTTAGAAAATATAAGCGAGTTAAGGGGAGTCATTGAAAAGAATCGAAAGGATTACCTTCTAGAAGTCTCCAGGAGTCTAGACTCTATAAATCTTTTGCACTCAGCTTTCAGTCATTGGGTTTTTCGAGGAACTTCTGGGCTTTGCTCTAGCATCATCATCACTACAGACTGCCTGGGAACTTGACATTTGATCCGCAGCTGTGCGATAAACGAATATCCACTTTGTAAGATGTTTGGATGATGCATGTTGAAGGTATTGCGATTAATGGATCGCTTACAGACTTGCTTTCAAAGATCAAAACAAACATTTGAATTTTAAGAACTTAAAACTCACACATTTTGTATATATTTCCCCATAGTTTGTGAATGCTGAGCGCCCTCTTCAGTGGGTGAAGCCAATCCCCAGGCCCAAGGACCCTGAGAGAGCTTGGATCACCTGAATCCCATTTGCAGCGGCACAATTATTAGCTCATCACAGCGGCAAAGTGAAAGGATATAGCAGGGAATATAAACATTAAAGGAGCGAAGGAGAGAGACGCTAGCCCCCTCGTTTCCCATTCCAGCCAACAGTCGTGTGAAAGCGTCTTGAATGGATCCTTATGTTGGCTGGTTTCAGAAGGAACAGGAGGGCCCATCGCTGCGCACATGGTCAAAAATTTGGAAGTCAAATGCCCAGGAGATGGGTGCATTGCTTGACCAGCAGATGCAGCAAGCAACCATGACGACAACGACGGCGGCGATTAACGGTAACACCACGAGCAGCACCATCAGCAACAACAATAGCAGCAGCGGTAACGGCAACGGTAACAGTAACGCGGCTAACACTAATATTAATAACAATTCAACGGGCAAACCCTACTTCATACGGCCAAACAGCTCACTGAGCCGTGTGTTTAACTTCCGGGCGGATTCGCAGGAGCAACAGCAGCACCTCAACGGCACCACGCAGCGGCACAGCAGCAGCAGCAGCAGCAGTGTGAATAGCAGCTCGGCCACCGATTCCGGATCAAATCGGGACAATAACTCACCCGCCAACAGTAGCAGCAGCAGCAGCATCACATCCACAAACGGAGCGGTAACCAACAGTCCGGCCACCACGGCAGGGACAACCACTGCCGCTGCAACTGCAGCGACTGGATCGCCAGCGACCAGTATGAACGAGAGCAGCGGCAACAATTCGTCACAGACGACCACCAGCAGCACGACCACAACGACGACGGGTGGTGCCAGTCGCACGAACAGCATCTACTATAATCCGTCGCGTAAGAAACGGCCGGAGAACAAGGCTGGCGGGGCCCATTACTACATGAACAACCACATGGAGATGATTGCCAAGTACAAGGGCGAGCTCTGGCGCAAGCCGGACTATCTCTATGGCGAGGGCGTCGTCGGGCTGCACGAGGAGATCGAGCACTTCTATCAATACGTCCTGCCCACGCCCTGCGAGCACGCCATTCGCAATGAGGTGGTCAAGCGCATCGAGGCCGTCGTCCATTCCATCTGGCCGCAGGCGGTGGTTGAGATTTTTGGCTCCTTTCGCACCGGCCTCTTTCTGCCCACCTCCGACATTGATCTCGTTGTGCTAGGTGAGTGTTTTAGGGGGAATAACAATTATAATTTATAACAATTATTCGAATGCATACATTTTGCCTTAAGGTTTGTGGGAAAAACTGCCTCTGCGCACGCTGGAATCCGAGCTGGTGGGCCGAGGAATTGCGGAGGCGTGCACGGTCCGCGTACTGGACAAGGCATCTGTGCCGATCATCAAGCTGACGGACAGGGAGACGCAAGTGAAGGTTGACATATCGTTCAATATGCAGAGCGGAGTGCAGTCGGCGGAGCTGATCAAGAAGTTTAAGCGTGATTATCCGGTGCTGGGGAAGCTAGTGCTGGTCCTAAAGCAGTTCCTGCTGCTCCGCGATCTCAACGAGGTGTTCACCGGCGGCATCTCCTCCTATTCGCTGATCCTCATGTGCATCAGCTTCCTGCAGCTGCATCCGCGGGCCATTTACCACGAAACGGCCAATCTGGGTGTGCTGCTGCTCGAGTTTTTCGAATTGTACGGTCGTCGGTTTAACTACATGAAGATCGGCATTTCGATTAAGAACGGCGGACGGTATATGCCCAAGGATGACCTGCAGCGGGACATGGTCGATGGCCATCGGCCATCGCTTCTGTGCATCGAGGATCCACTGACGCCGGGCAATGACATTGGACGGAGCAGTTACGGCGTCTTCCAAGTGCAGCAGGCCTTCAAATGTGCCTACCGCGTCCTCGCTCTCGCCGTAAGTCCGCTCAATCTACTCGGCATCGATCCGCGCCTCAACTCTATACTGGGTGAGTGACTAAAAAGCTGTTAAGGCGTCGAATTTTAATTAATTTATTTAAAATAATAAAATAAATATATAGAATATTATAGAATTTGACTCAAATAATTCTAAAATTATATTTAAAACTTGAATTCGTTAAAAGTTCTGAATTTATAATTATTATTTTCCTTTGCTTACCTTCCCTTAGGTCGAATCATCCACATCACCGACGACGTCATCGACTACCGCGAATGGATTCGGGAGAATTTTGAACACCTTGTGATGGTAGAGCGCATCTCGCCGCTGCCTGTTACCGCTGCAGCTGCTGCCGCTGCCGCCGCTGCGGCATATGCCACCTCAAATGGGGCACCCAAATATGTGATTATGCCTTCGGGCGCCGTTGTCCAGCAGCTGTACCATCATCCGGTGCAGATGACCACTGCCCACGGGCACAGCAGTCACACGCACAGCCATGCCGGGCACACTCCTGGCGGGCATCCCGCCCATTTGGGCCAGCCGTTTGTCACCGGTTCATCCGCAACGACAACGACCACCACAGCGGTGGCGGTGGTTGGCGTGTCGGCGCCCGGTAACAGCGCCCAACAGCAGCAGCAGCAGCAACAGACGACGAAGGTCCAACAGCAGAAGCAACAGCAGTCGCAGAACCAAACGCAGTCGCGTCACAGACGTGGCAGCACCTCGTCCGGTGATGATTCCGAAGACAGCAAGGACTGCGAAATTGTGGAACCGTCGCCGGAGGTCATTGACATCACACTGTCGCCGCCGAATGGAATGGTTGGCGCCATGCCTGCCATGCCTCTGCCTATGATCGCTGTTGGCATGCCCACGACCAGCAGCAGTTGGAACGGGAGCGGACGCGGAAACGGAAACAGCAGCTCATCCACGGGCTCGTCGGTAATGCACACAATCCCTCGCCTAGACACACGATGATTGGTGGTGGCCGGCTGCCTAATGCCCATGCGGCATCAGGTGGCCGGCGGCTATGCTCCCATGCTGGCCGCAGTTGCTGCCCGGTTATATCCGAAACCGAAGCTCCAAACGAAATTCCATGCGAAAACCTTGGGAGCAACTGCAGCCAGCATGCGTGCTAGATGCAACAGCAGCAGCAAGCATCCATGTATAACCTCTTCACCACCAAAACAGCCGGAAACTGCCCATATCGTCGTTGCCCAGGAGATGGACTCAGAGCTGGAGCTCCAGGCGCTGCCAGCGGAGACCTCGGCTGGTGGCAGCTCGGGAGGTGGTGCTGGCTTCGGAACGGGCTCTGGCGGCAGTGGTGGACGCAACTACAACCAGCGCGGCAGCGGCGGCGGCCACAATTCCAGCGGCTACTACCACCAGCAGTACTATGTGCCACCGCCGATGCAGCAGCAACAACAGCAGCAGCAGCAGCAGCAGCAGCTAAGCAAATCCAACTCCTCCTCCTCCTCCTCGAATTATCACCAGCAGCAGCAGCATCATAGTCACAATCACCGGCAACAGCAGCACCATCATCACCACCACCATCAACAGCAGCACCACCACCAGCAACATCATCATCATAACCACCAGCAGCAGCAGCAGCGGCCCCAGCATTTACGGCTGGTCAGCGGCGGTGGCAGTCGTTACCAAAAATCTGTTGGTTCCCCAACCATTGGCAATACGTCATCGACCAGCAGCAGCAGTAGCAGCAATAGTACCAGCAGCAGTAGCAGCAGTACCAGCAGCAACAACAACAACAACAACAACAATAACCATCGATTGCCACCACTGAGAGGGACGCTGGTGAACTCCTCGTCGGCAATATCAATCATTTCCATATCGTCGGAATCATCGATAGGCAGCAGCAGCTCCAGTTCGTCGGGATCTGGCCAGGATGGGCAGCATCATCAAAACGAGCGGGACGAGCGATAGATGGGATAAGCGAGTGGAAGAGAGAAAGAACTCTCATTGGTTCAAATACTGCAAATATGTATGGTATGCTGCATTTTTCTATTTTACCCTCAAACCTGATCCTAATCTTGATTCAGTTTCTGAATCGCCCCTATAAGGTAATATATTTAGATTTATTTTTAACTTTGCGCTGTCTCGCTTGAGCCTAGAATCGGAACTAGAAGAGCAAACAACAAAAAGAACCTACTAAAAGTTTAATAATAAGGAAAACTTTGCCTCTGATTGCGTTAAATATATTTCATTTTGTTTCTAAAATAAACATGAAAGCAAAGAAAAAAAATAATAATAATAATTAAAAATATAAAATAGAAGATAATTTAAATGATATATACATATATATACACCAATATATACATGTGTATATATATATATATAAATATATATAAAGTAAACTCATAATTAGTTTGTAATAATGGTTTAAAGAGCGATAAACTGAAGTGTGAAATTAGCTGATAAAATATTAAATATTGTAAGAACGAAGCGCATTCATTATGTTTTTAAAATCTCTCTAGAGCTCAACACACACACACATACCCTGACCTCCCTCCCTGTAAACTAAAACTAAAAAAAAAATACAAAGGTGCTTCACATTTTCAAATTTAATTTCTCAAAAATTAATAAGGGAAATTTGTAACGCAAAAACAGAAAAAGAACCCATAGCAGCAGCCTAACTCTAAATCCCCTTTATCCCGCCCGTGCATTGTTAAACACTAGTTAAGATGATTTCTAATTGTATCTTAATGCCTGAATTGTAAATTTTTATTGATTTATTTACTTACTATTACTTATTATGATGCTTAATATTTTTATTAATAGTTTTTAAATCATAATTTTAAGCAAAAAATCTGCTAAGCTAAAAATATTGTACGAACACACATTGCCTTAAAACAAACAAAAAAAACTGAAGTCTAAAAAGCAATTGTGTTTTAAAAGCAAAAAAAAGAACAAAAAAATACAACAAAAAACAAAAACCACACAAAAAGCTAAAAAAAAAGAAACCTACAAAAAAAGCAAAGAAACTTTTGTTTAATATTATTTACCATTATGATGTTGATTATGATTATGATTATGCCAAGGCGATTACATCGATTCCTGCCACTACTTTTTTTTTTTTTTTTTTTTTTTTTTTTTTTTTTTTTTTTTTTTTTTTTTTTTTTTGTAGTTTCGAGAGCGCTCTGTAAAGGCTTAGTTTACACCACCACCTCACACTCCTCGCCACCCACCCCTTTTCTTAACGCACTGCCATTTCGAAAAAGGTTTTTTTCTAAAAGAAAAACGTCGAAAAAAATAACGAGATCTAGCAGAGATGAGTAGAAAAAAATAACATTTAGACTTTGTACATGTATAACATTTTTTAGGCTGTTCTTTCCATTTTGTAAGAGAAAAACCAAGCATGAAGAAATCGAACTAATTGTAAAGTTATGCCAGAAAAAAAGTAGCTTATCGATTTGTGTGTGTTGTCAAACGTTTATAAAAATAAGCGAGAGTCTAGCAATGTGATCGGGATCTGTGGCGGCACTAGGCAACAAACAATATTATGTTTTACGTTTCATGTTTGAAACACAATATCATCTGGCAGACAATTTCAATATTTTTGGTTTTGTCAAGAGTTTTGAAAATCTATGAGAAGGATTCGCTCTTTTGATTATTATATTCTGGTGTGAAATAGTTAGTTTATAATAATATAACTTCAATGTGTTGCCTCCGAAATTGAATCAAGACAATTTCAGAAATGTTGCCTATTGTTGAGTCCTTATCCCGATGCCCAGTGTTGGCAAATGATCGAAAGTGCTCTCTCCCTTTCGCACGACAAGACTCCTACAAGCTTGCAGCTGAGAGCTTTGAAGCCCACCTTACTTACACACACACACACGCGCTCTCTCTTACTCACACTGGCGCATCAGTAGCACTTCAACACACACACACACAGATACAGCACAGGATAACAGAGACAGAGAGAGATGAGATACGGTAGATTTAGCGTAGAATGGTAAAGCTGAAACAGAAAGAGAGAGAGAGAGGGAGTATAGCATGTAAGAATTATTAAATTTATGCACTCGTCTGTTGAATATTTATATAAATTATATGTATGTAGTTACTAATATTAACTAATTGATAAATATACAATATTTATATGCATAACTGTGGACAAACAAATGTTTAGAATTAGCGGTCTAGCCACGTAAGACTCCGTACATCGTAAATCGACAACTACTTAGGCTACCAGAGCATACATATACCTACATACATGCATATGTAAGCACTCACACACACACACAACACGCATAATCGCTATAATTGTTGAGGTTATGTCGTAGATTTTTCAATATCCGATCACTGTTCACCTCTAGCCTAGAAAAGTAAGCTGAAACTGAAAACTAACTGTAAAACGCAAAGCCATCTCTATACTGGATTCCATCAGTCTTATCTTTCGTTTAACTTATGGCTTCTATTATATTTGATACCCTTGCTTATCAGCAGGCGAAACGATTTAGCCAAGTCCGTCTGTCAGTTTAAGAGATACTTTTTTTTGTTCAAACTATTTGCAATTGTCTTTTCAAATGTAGGTTAAAAATCTGTTGGATCGGTCAACTCTACCTTATAGCTGCCATATAGAAGCGATCGTTTTTAACACCATACATATATGTATTTATAAACAATGAGAATTTGCCTGTAACTGCAAGGGTATTTTACCAATCTTTGGATTGGCATCAAACTCTTCGGCTCGCCGAGGATGAACGCTTCCTTTCTAGTTTACTCTCCTTCCATATACATAATATGTATGTATAGTATGTTGTTGTTATATGTAACATACATATGTATACATCGCATGTAGGATGCATATACTCGAAATACATTTTTTTGTCGTCGCGATATTAGTGGGTATTGATAAATGAAATGAAATGAAACTAAAGTTTAATTTAATTTAATTACATTTAACGCAACTAAATGCAATTCAAGTGAATCGATCGATGAATAACGTGTATATGATAGGGTTTAATAGCTGTGTAAGGAATCGGAATCGTAACAATTTAGTATAAACCAAACAAGAGAAACAATGCTAAATCGAACTAATTGTATAATTAGCGAAAAGATGAAACGAAAGCGATAAGCAAAAAAGATGCGACAAATAAAAGCCGGCAAAAACTACACAAAAAGTGTTCCAATTATTTACATACACACATTTTCCCCCACTTTATTTATTAATCATCAACCTTTGGTTTGATTTTATTTACATAGTTCCTCCAAATCACCACTTGATGTAGGTGAACTTGAATGTCTTGGGTTCCGTGGCCTCGCACACATACAGCATTTGGATCTTGCAGTTGGCATCGTTGATCATTTCGCGGGTGGCGAACATGTGGACACAGTTCTCGTTGCCGCCATAGTTGTCCGGCATCTGCTTGGGCCCATTCCAGGGGGCATAGGTCATGGGCCGGCCATTGGAGAGCCAGTAGAAGGCGCCCTCGGTGCCGAGATCATTGCCCGATATCCAGAAATAATCGTTGTTCTTAAATCCCTTTGCGTTCATGTACTTGATCAGCGCCTCCATTTCCGGCTTGTCCTCGATGGAGGCCAAATGGGCGTTCATCATGCGACAGGCGCCGGCCGCCTGGAACCAATTCACCTTGTTCATCGGCTCGATATAGTAATAGTTGTCCCCGATCCGTACAAAAGGTGTGGTGTCGATCTCCGAGGGTATGCCTGCGTTGGTGATAGTGTCTTGGTGATAGAATCCCTTAGCCCAAAGGGATTTGGCTTACCATTATAGACTTCGGTGCGGTAATTGGTAAAGATATTGACATCGGGCAGATATGCTGATGTCAGCGTCCAGGCGCTGGCCAGGATCAGCAGCAACGCGGCTCTGTGTCCCTGTGGCACTTGCGGCATCTTCAACATCATTGTTCAACGTCCGGAGCTCAACTAGATTGTGTCCTCGGTTCTGGGCGCTTTTATGGCCACCAGTTAGCCGTTTTAGCCGTCGGATAATACAAACACCTGAATCAGCCGTCGATTTCCTTGGAATGCCCCTGAGGTGGCTGAGAATATAACAGCCAGGTGATATTCGTAGGAGATTCAGACACAGGCCGTTTGGAAATATAATACTTGGGCATATCCATAACATGTGTATAAAAAGTATACTTATTTTTAGTCAATCAATTGATTAATTTATTTATTTATAATTTGTATTTGATTATTATTACTTGGGAGGGGTTTTATAGCGAAATTTAAAGTAGTTTACTTAAGCAGGAGCTTAAAGACGATCGATTTTTGAAGATTCTTTAGGGATTTTTGATCATTTATTTATGTAAAATTTAACTACATTTTACAGAATTTTAAAGAATTGTTTAGATTGAATTTTATGAATTAATTAGAAAAAATGTATTAATAATAATAATAATTATATATTTCTCTATGTTTTTGTTTAGTTTTTAAGATATTTTTGATATGAAAAATTCAATTTTTAATAATAATTAAAATACTTCTCTATTTCTCTAAGTTTTCGTTTAGTTTTTAATATATTTTTGTAAGGAAACATTATTTTATTAATAATAATAACAATAATATTCCATTTCTCTAAGATTTCGTTTAGTTTTAAATATATTTTTGATATGGAAAATGCATTAATTATTAATAATAATATTTCTTTATTTCTCTATATTTTCGTTTAGTTTTTAAGATATTTTTAGCAAGAAAAATTAATTTATTAATAATAATAATAATAACTCTCTATTTCTCTATGTTTTCTTTTAGTGTTTTAGATACTTTCATATGAAAAGCTAATTAATTAATTAATTAATAATAACAATAATTCTCTATTTCTCTTTGTTTTCGTTTAGTTTTTAAGATATTTTCGATATGAAAAATGCATTAATTAATAATATTAATAATAATTCTCTATTACTCTATGTTTTTGTTTAGTTTTTAATATATTTTTGAAATTAAAAATTCTTTATTCTTTATTTCTCTATGTTTTCTTTTAGTTTTTAAGATATTTTCGATATGAAAAATGCATTAATTAATAATAATAATAATATTTCTCCATTTCTCTACGTTTTCTTTTAGTGTTTAGGATATTTTTTATATGAAAAACTAATTAATTAATAATAAGAATAGTTCTTTATTTCTATATGTTTTCGTTTAGTTTTTTTTTAGATATTTTCGATATGAAAAATTCTTTATTCTTTATTTCTCTGTTTTCGTTTAGTTTTTAATATATTTTTTATATGAAAAATTCATTAATTAATAATAAGAATAGTTCTTTATTTCTATATGTTTTCGTTTCGTTCTTACAATATATTTTTCATAAAATAATTCCACACATCTTTAAATAATATTTTTTTCCAATTTATTATTCATTGTTTATTGTTTAAAAAACGAACTTAAAACTTTAATTTATTTGCTCTTTTCCTGTAGTTTCTTTTTTTTGTGGCATTAAAATCTGAAAATAAATTAATTTAAATCATTGCCCGCAGATCGAATTCGGGAGCTGGCATTTCCTTGGGCTTCGAGGACATTGGATCCTGCAGCGGCTGCGGCTGAAATCCTGTGGGCCACACAATGCCCTCGATCCAGTCCACGTAGCTGGATACCCTGGTGTACACCGATGGCGGCCCACTGGCACAGCCCTGGCCCAGGGACGTGATGCCCACCATGTACAGCAAATGGGCATCCTGCATGAGGAGCGGCCCGCCGGAGTCACCCTGGCAGGTGTCCTTTTCCCCGGCCAAATCCCCGGCACACAACTGGCTACCCTGGACTCCCTGGGCCAGCTGATCCGTCTGATAGTGGACCTGGCACTCCTCGTTGGTCACCCGCCGCAGCGGCACCTTCAGCAACTGGGCGGAGGAGAGGCCGGCGAAGCTCGTCTGCCCATAGCCAATGGCCGTTACCAGCGAGTTGACCAGCTCGCCCTCGGACCAAATACATGTCGGCCGGAGTTCCGGCTTGGCCGCTGACTCCAGCTCCAGCAGGGCAATGTCATTGTAGGCAGTGGTGGCATTATATTCCGGATGCACCACCACGCGGCGGATGAGGAGGTCCTCGCCCCCGGTCAGGGTCAGGTTATCGCCCCCCAATCGAACCTGGCTGGGCGGCTCTCTAAAAGAATAAATATAAAATATAAAATATAAATAATAAATCAATCGATTTAAAACCTTCTTACCCGCCCAGGTCGGTGCAGTGGGCCGCCGTCAGGATGAAGGTATTCGAGATCAAGGCACCGCCGCAGCGATAGTACATCCGTTGATCGAAGCTGGAGCGCCAGCCCAGGGCCGCCATGAAGGGGAATTCCCGGTAACGTGTGGGCTTCCCGCCCACCACAGACACCACAAAGTTCAGGTCATTCTTGTCAGTCACCTTGACGTTGTTGTAATCGTAACAAGCTACAAAAAAAAAGGGTTAGTCATGGAATTACATCATTTAAGCTTTACTTTGTATTAGATGTTTCTCATAAGATTTCGTTGGAAAATAATTTTAGTTTTGGGATCCCCCCTCTCTCACCTTGTAGACTCGGTCGCTGGACCAGCGGCGCTATAAACGGATTACGGGTGGTTGGCAGCGTGGGCGGTGCACTGGTGGTTACCTGCGGCTCCTCAGTCTCCGGATTGCAGCATACAAAATGATCGAACTTCACAAAGTAGCAGGTTTTGGGGGACTCGCGTTTCTCCAGCCAGCTTTTCACAGCGGAGGGACAGTCCTCCATGCGCCGGCAGGTGCCCTTCGTCCGTTGGGCATCATCCAGGTGGCATTCGTCGAAGGATTCCTTGGGAAAGATAATGCCGCGCTGGGACTGCGGACTAATGGCGGGCGTGGCCCAAACTGGAATTTAGAAAAAAAAAACATAAAACCCCAATTATGAGTCACAGGAGCAAAGAGGTGAGAAAGTGTTAAAGGAAATTCCCCCCTGAAACAAATTATAGAGAATTGGGAAGAGCTTTCGTTTTGTCTATATTTTAACACAAATTTAATTAGGAAATTTGGGAGAAATGAAAAAGGAAAGCTTTTAGTTTTATTTCTAATTAATTCTAGGTCTAGATCTAGGCCACTCCCAGCAGCAGCAGCAGCAGCAGTTACTCTCACCTGCGATCAGTGGCAGCAGTCCGAGGAGAAGAAGCTGATACACATGTGTGCCGGCGGCTGGAGCGTTCATCTTGGATCTCGGATGGGGAATCTCCTTCCTTGCTCGTCGCCAGATGCGGAATGCAGTGGGGTTAACGCTGAGATCGGGCCGGCAATCGGCGATGCGCGCTCAGATCGCAGAAACCAGCCAGGCAACTTCCAGCCTCCCAAGTGCCAATTAACCAAAAGCCAGCACTCACACTGAGAGATATATTGAGGGGGTTTTTGTGGTAAAAAGTAATAATAATTTTAAATAAAAGTTAAAGAACGGAAATGATTAAACGGCATAATATTTGATAAATTAGTATCAAAATATACACAATTCAGGCAAAAGAATTTATAGGTCTGCCCATTTTGTTTATTGTTTTTATAAAGGTTTTAAATTACAAACAAAATAATTCATTTTTAAATTAAAATTTTATTTTTTGGCATATTTCAAAATCTGTTCTCTCGAAAAAATGAAATTATAATAGAAGCAAACGTTGGCTTTTGTTTATTTCCGATGCTGCCGAGGCATTATCTCTCCAGATGGGTCTTGACACCTATGACACACGATTTGGGCTTTTCTGATAGTAAGCGTCGGAGACATCAAAATAATAACAATGAAGTGAAAACAATAAAAAACAAACTGCGACGACCGGTTCTCCCCTCTTAATAATACTTGTTCACTTTGGCTTTGGCTCATTGAACTTCGTTCATTTTTCACGTGTTCATATTCGATTTTATTTACGACTTTGGTTTTTTTTTTTATTATTTTGACAGCGCGTGGCCAGCTTTAATATAAGTTAAGCCGCTTCTGGGTTTGAGTAATACTTTTAAGTGCCTTTTAAGCTGAAGTTTGTTAAAGTAATTAAGTAAATAATTATGTAAACAGTCGCAGTATAGTAAAGTTTATTACTACAATAAATAGTAAAATTACTATTTTGTGTTTATTTTGAATAAACACATATTCTTTGTTAAACAATTATAAATATAATCTTTAATTATCTTGTTAAACCTCTTTTATATATTTTCCTTAAATCTAATTTCAAATATATTTTAAGCTGCGACTTATTTTTCAGTTGTGGAAAGTAAAACTTGAAATTTAAATAAATAAATCAGTTTTTTATCGTTATCGAAGCTCCCCAATGGCGTTACCTTCCTGCAAGCTTTTTGATATGTCACATCACTGTGCTGTTGGCCACACTGCGCCTCGCTCTCGGTATTTTTGGCCGCGCAACGGCAAGTCGAGTCTGGTCAGTCAGTTGAAAAGCGTATTTTGATCGAGACGGATGGAACGCAGCTGACGCATTTGACAAAAAAGTGCTAACTATCCCCCGTGTTGTGTTTTGCCGGCATTTTGGCGTAAGTGTACGCGCTCCTTTTACTCCTTCCCCTGGCTCTGGCCCTTTGCCTGCCCTTTCGTTAGCGACGCGCGCACTTTTGGTGAAAATATAAGCAGCAGCGTGTGCAATTTATTAATATAAATAGAGTGGCTAATTTAATACGCACTCTTATAGAGACAATATGCGGCTAACGTTTTTTTGTTTTTTATATTTATAGTCGAATACTACTTTATTTTGTTTTTTTCGCGTTCTGTGGATGTTGTTATCCTTTTGTTGTTGTTGTTCCAGCAAGTGCAGAACAATTGTTTGTGCGAGGGAGACGGCATCATCTTGCTGATCAGCTGAAGGTGAACCAGTTGCTGTTTTTGTTGTTGTTGTTTGGCCTTTTCTACCGTTTTATTTCAAGTGCACACAATAGAACACCCCCCCCCCCCCCCCCCCCCTCCCCTCACCCTGTATCTTCCACTCTTGCTTCTATTGTTCTTTGGCACCATGACGTCACTGAGTTTTTTTTTAGCGATCAGATGACTCAATCTCGATCGCTTTTCAGAGGGTTGAGAATTTGCTCAACTTTGATGACTAAAACCACTAACCATACAACATATAGACTACTCATTTCATACAACGAAAATGTCCACAAAAATTTCTTAGCGACAGGCCCCAGAGCTGTGAGCGACAGGCCCCGAAGCTCTGGGTGCGCTCTAATTGCTCTCTCTCTCTCATTCTTACGCTCGCACACTGATTTCGAGAGTCAGTCGCAAAGTGGTGCGTCTTGAAGAAGGTCGCTCTGCGCTTGACTTCTT
>VNJN01009206.1:0-39299 GCA_008042485.1 Drosophila mayri
CGAGCAGGCAATCCCAATTAGTGGTTTCTATCTTTGCTATTTGCAAGGCCGTTAAACACCCTTGGATAGTTCTCTCTAAATGCTTCAAGGATTGGCCGCATTCATGGGTAACAGAAGGTAAATTGAACAAAATCTTCAATTGGCTGTTGACCAGCAGCCTCTTATTCTCGAACCGATTCCGCAAGTTTCTCCACGCTGATTCAAACCCATCATTGGTTAACGGAGATAAGGCAATAATGGATTTCGCCTCGCCGCTGGTTTTTGCATTGAGATGGAACAGTTTTTCGACTTCTGAAAGCCGTGGATTGCCATTAAACATAGTCACCATTGAAAACTTCGCACTCGACTGGAGGTAAGCGACATCCGCCCTGAGACGGCGTCAGATTGGAGGACTGAACCGACTGTTGCACTCTTGACTCTCCAATGATCTTATTGAGGCTTGCTGCTCGTAAACGGTATAACAGTATTCATACTTGGATTGCATGACTGTTATTGTGTCTTTTCAGTTTAAACTGGCCAGCACTTCGGAGCACGCCTCGTATTCCTTTTCCACCTTGTCCCAGAGGGACCTGATCTGCTCGAGTCGAACCCTACTCGTGTGGATGGACGGACTTCTGTCAGCCGGTGTGTTGACTCTGGCTTCGAACTGACCCATCCTATCGGCTATGGTCATGCATTTTATCAAGGCCTTGTCTCCCTCAGCTTGAGCCATTCTTCTAGTTGCTTTAGTGACGTGGGGAGACACGACTGATTTTGCGGCTTTGGTGGATGGTGCAGAGGGTGGAACTTCGAGCGTCGTGCTCGTAGATTTAAGTTGTGTGGTGGTTGTCAATGGGCTTTTACTCCGAGAAGAATTTGCGCCTTCGGAAGGCGCAGAGGATTCACTCGTTGCCCTGACTCTTTGAGACGCCTCCGCCTTAGAAACGATCAGAAGGGATTTCCTCACCGTCGCCGATTGGCATGTTAAACTCTTGTTGGAGCCGCTGGATAAGTGCAAGTACACAATTAATAATCGACACAGCTGTTATTGATCCGGAAAGGTATGAGGGCGCTGGATAACGCGTCGAAGATATTAATCGAAGAAAACCTATCGGTTTCAAATCAATACGGGGGGCGCGGAATGACGCGTTGGCACGGATGGACTCGATTTGAAAGATATGGGGGCGCTGGATAACGCTGGAAAAAGGATTAATCGAAATCTGATGTTTATTGCTTTGGAAGAAATGCTAGAACGCTGAATAAAGCGTACCACAAAATAATCGGAAACGATGTCCACGATTTGGAAAATATAGGGGCAATGGATATCGCGTAGAAGAATTTAGTACACAGTTGAAAACCCAAACCAAAAAAACAAGAAAAATATATACAAGCACTCAAGTGTGATCGGCTCGTTAAAAGACTGAGCCGCGTATGGTGTTGCTACCTTGGCGTCCACTACATATGTGTGTATCTATGCAGAATAAACAAACAAAATAATATTAAACGATGGTCTTTTGTAATTTTGTTTGTTTCACTTTGTGTTAGGATGCGGCGACACTGTTAGCTGCCGATTTTCAATTGCCGGTCTAGCAATTTGTATGGATATGTGCATAAATGTATTTACTATATGTATATGCAGAGGATATGTAGAGGAGGGAGTCAACTCTATTTATTTTTGGTTTTTTTTATTGTGAAGTGAAACACCTGGATGGAAAATAGACACATATATTTTTTATGGATGGGACGCCCATTTTTATTTTTCTTTTAAATGCCGCCGATTTGTGACCCAAAAATCATATATGTATGTTCATAAATCGGCAATGTACATATATGTGTATGCAAATTGTGTATGTACGTACATATGTATGTTCACTAAGGAAATCGGTGTGGATACATGGCTTTTTATGTATAAAAACCTGGCTGTAAGCCTTCTTGGATATTGGCTGAGTTAGAACATGTATAGGAGCGGCATGTATAAATCGGCAATGTACATATATGTGTATGCAAATTGTGTATGTACGTACATATGCTCACTAAGGAAATCGGTGTGGATGTATGGAACATGTATAGGAGCGGCCACAAGTTGGTAGTGTTGTTTTAAATAAATTGGATGCAACAATATCTACATATATATGCATGTATGTACATACATATATGGTGGGAATTTCGGCACAACCGCTGGAATATCCGGCTCCAAGGACCAAATATTTGTGCCGGGGGCCTGGCAGGTGCGATCCCAAAATTTCCCAGGAAAATAAATAAACAGGAAGAATGAGGTGATGAAGCTCCGTGACGATCCGTCTTCAGTCGGGTGTTTTATTTAAGTGTTGGTACAAGAAAAAGATAGCGACTTGTAAATTTTCCCCATAGATGCCCCCCTGGCGATATTGCCCTTCTGTTCAACATAAATATTTCTCTTCCGTGGAGACACATAGACATTGTGAAGCATTTGTCCTACATAAGATGGGTCTCGAGTCTCGCCAAGTTCATGTTTTTTGGGGTGCCTGTCATATTTTGCCTTGCCGCAAGTCCTACAATAAGCGACGATTTCGCTAGCTAATTTGGTCATTTTTAGAAAGTAGTACTCTGAGAGTATCTGCCTTACATTTTCTTGCGCCGATCTGAGAGCCCTGCTCAGCCGTGAGGACCTTTCGCCTTTCAGCGATTGCAAAAATGTCCGTAACACGATTTTTGCACTGCCGGAATTGATTGGCCGGGTATTTCCAAACCAATTCGTCCTGTATCATCGCTAGCGTGTGCAAATCGCAATGAATGGCGTTTACGCCGTTTGGAACAATAATGTTCGAGCTCTTCGAGCAATAGGTTTTTGCATACGTAGTCAGTGTTATGTCGTCTCTTGTTTCCAAAGAGTACGAAGCTACCTTTAGACGGAAAGCGTGCATCCTCCAGAGTTATCTGGTTTTGAAAACAATTCAAAGGCTTATCCGTAGTTTCCATAGTGACTCTTTTTGGACAACGCCCAAACTATTGCTAACAGCTCCCTTTCGTTGTCTGCTTAGTTAACTTTTCTGTCCTTTAAGGTCCTCGAGATCATAATGATGGGCCGTCCCTCTTGGGATAGCACTGCGCCAATGCCGTATGCTGAGGCATCTGTCGTTAAATCAAATGCATGTTTATAATCTGGGTACCTGAGGATGACGTCCTGTGGAGCCAGAATATTTCGCAGCTTATGGAGGGCTTGCCGTTGCAGTTTAATAATCTGCACTTGAATGTTTTTAGATCTGTGTCTGCTGACACTACCGTATTCCCCTTTCAGGATGTCTGAAATGTGCCTAGCTATTGACGCAAAGTCTTTAATAAAGCATCTATAAAAGCTGGCCAGGCCCAGGAATGATCTAAATTCAAATACATTTTTGAGTTCAGGGAATTCCTGAATGGCCTTGGTTTTTTCTGGGTCAGTGGTAGGCCCGTTACTGGTGATCATAAAGCCCAAAAAGCTACCGCTTTTTTTGAAAAACTTAGAATTCTGCGTAGATACCGTCATATAAGCATTGTAAAGGCTCTTGAAAAACCCAATCTACGAGCTGGATGTGGGAGTTTTAATTCTCTGAAAAGACGATAACATCATCAACATAAACGTAGCAGAATTTACCGATCTGGTCTCGCAGTATGTCGTCTATAGTTCTTTGAAAAATGCTGGCTGCATTTTTCATTCCAAATGGCATTCTGCGAAACTCGTATTTTCCTCCGTTCAAAGGAAAAGGACGTTTTTTCACGGTCCCATTCAGCAAGTATGATTTGGTGGTAGCCCGACTTTCGTTTTCTCTCTTCCAAGTGAACGGTCATGTTTTTTTCTTGCGCTCTCGTTTTCGTAAAAATTTTTACATTAAAACCGACGGGGTTTGTTTAAAACTTCTACTTTGTGTTCTATAAAGCCACCGTTCACTTCGCGTGTGCATCCCTTTATTTTCAATAATTAATTGTGCTGCCAGTGTTTGCTCTTTCTGTCTTTTTGCATTTCCTCTTTGTACCTTTCCCGTTTAGCCGTTGTTGCTCTATCGCGACAGCTAAAGTTTTCTTTCTCCCCCTCTCTCTAGAGCTTCAATTCTCTCGGTGCAGCTGCACTTTCCCTCTCATATCTGTTCGCCCTCTTATCCTATTGCTACAAGTACAGTGGTAAGTCTTCAATAATGTCTTCTGCTGGCTGTGCGAAAACATTTTGCACGCTAAGTGCATTGGTGTTGACGGCCGGACAGGTGGTGATGCTGATGAAAAAACATCGGCTTGCGCTACTGTTGCGATGCCTGTCGTGACGTTGATAGGGAAATGTCATCTTTCATGCGGCAAACCAAGGGCAGTTTTAAAGAGTTGTTGTCGAGTTTCAACAAAACTCATAACATCTTTTTAACGCTTGATAAACAATTTAATAGCCTTACGCTATTAAATTAGTCTCCAAGCGCAAAAAAACGGGAACTGGAGTGCAGCATTGTGACGGATCCCAACAAACTGCGGCGGCCTATCAACAGCAGCCGCCTTGACTCAGCCTTCGACCTCAGAATTAACTCCGAGAATTTTGAGGTCAAGCGTTAGGAAAGAGTCGGTACCCGAAGGTGCTGTGGGACTAAACGTTCCACCGTAAATTTCAATTTTGTCTCCTATGGGAGCACAAATTTTGACC
Source organism: Drosophila mayri (assembly GCA_008042485.1). Classification (NCBI taxonomy): domain Eukaryota; kingdom Metazoa; phylum Arthropoda; class Insecta; order Diptera; family Drosophilidae; genus Drosophila; species Drosophila mayri. The sequence goes on from VNJN01009206.1 coordinate 4,619, forward strand.
CCTCATAGCCCTGTAAATGTATCCCCCCAGGAACTACCGGCCAATATGGGCACTCTTGGCACTCAGCCTGCCTCACCAAAAGCCCTCATCGTTATCCCATCTACGAAACAGATATTTGTTTCGCGGCTCTCCCCTGATCAAACATCTGATGATGTCATTGCCTTTATACGAGGCAAAGTTAGAGCTGAAAATTAAAATTAAAGGTGGAAAAATTCAAATTTACTTACGTTAGGGATATTTTATCTTTCAAAATAAGTGTCCCAAATGAATTCTTGGCACGATATGCTCAACCAAATTCTGGCCTGAGTATGTTGTCGTCAAAGAATATGAAGCAAAGAAAAAGAAACGGCCTGTTGGGATAACTCTTCCTAAGCCCGATCCGACCATTTAGTAGTCTTGGGTGATTTCAATATCCCTGGGGCTATTTGGTCCCTACATACCTGCTCTAATACATTTCAAACATCAACACAATATGACTTTATTGCTGGTTTGTTGGAAATTTCGCTGTCTCAAGTCAACCATGTAAGAAATTCTTCAGAGCGCTTGCTTGATCTTTATTTTGTCTCTGATCCGGCGAGAGTCAGTTTAGCGAAGGTGGCGCCTTTGACGTAACCTGAAGATCCCTATCATCCTACTTTCGATGTGACACTCGATACTGGTGCTGTTATACAGGAAATATCTGATAGACCAGCCAAAAGAGTTTACTGATTTCGCAAGTCTGACTTCGACCGGCTGAATAATCTAATTTCTGACTATAATAGGTCTGATTTATACATATGCACAGACATGGCTGATATTGTAGTAGTAGCACACTTCCAGTAGTCAGCAGCCAAAGTCACTTTTTGGGCGAACCGAATCTTGGTTTGCAATATATCGTCCGACAGACTTTCGAGTCGCGACAATAATTCGACCAGCCGAATTCTATCTCTGAAGACGTTTGAGTTCCCAACTGAAGACTTTCCAGTCCGCCTCTGTCTCTGATGACTTTCGAGTCCGCCTCTCTCTCTCTCTCTGAAAACTTTCGAGTCCAGGGCGAGCTGCTATCACCGAGACGAGGACGATCCTGACGCAGTGCATCCGCAACTCTGTCTACTAAACTGTTAAATAAAGAGCATAACCTATTTAAGTCGTAAGGATGCACTACGGCCGAGATATGAACTCAGCGGCCCAGAGTCCCTTTCCAGTTAAATTTATAATTGGAAACGTCAAGAAATGGAGGGACCGAGGTTTCTGAGTATTTAAGGGTGGGTTTTTCCAACTCCAACTGCCAGATTTTGCTTGCCCACGCTGGGCGGGATTCCATTATCGGCCCTGGAGTTTTCCAGCGGCCGTACCCTCCCCTAGAGACTGGAGCCGTGGCTGACGTGATCCCGGCAGCCTGCTCCCGCGCCCGCAACCCTGACCTATGACCACGGCGCCGGCGTGCCCGAGCTGCCGCGGCCCGTCGGCTCCACCGTGGTATCCCAACGGCGGCCGACGCCCTCCCCTAGAAAGCCCGCAATTCGCCAGCTGCGGCGCCCGGGCTAATCCCTGGGGCGCATTCTGAGATCGGACAAGACGGCTGGGATTGGTCCCGCAGCCGCCGCCCGCATCCACGTTCGGATTTTAACCCAGCAACGTGTCGCTCCTGTCCCCGTCCTGCCCGAATCCGCGCCTGGAATTACCCAACGGCGGCTGAAGCGGGGAGGAAGGGCACAGCGGGGTGTGAAAGGGATGGCTGGTTGCCGAGGAGAAATACTGCGTTTTAATTATTCATGTTTTTATCCGTTTATTTTATACTAATTGTTGTGTTCTCCTATGCTAGCCTCTTAACTTAGTTTTTAGCTTTCTCAGATTTTTAATCAAACCCCTCACACCATTTTGTATGAAAAGAATAATGCATGTAAGCGCCGGGCGCGATGGCTCAGTCGTACAAATCAAATGGTCGCTCTTGCCGAAAGCGCTCCGTAGTTCGCCTGTTTTCCGTGTCGTTGTTGGGGTCCTGTTTTGTCCTGTGTATGTCTTGATCCTGGTTGTGATGGTCGCGGGGGGGTTCGTCGTCACTTAATTGGCTTTTCACAAATTTAAACTAGTTACGCTGCTGGCGTAATTACGAGTGATCTCTTAATTCAAGATCAATCGTCCCGTGGCCCAATTCTGCCACTTCGCCGTCGGCTGCGCTGCCGCGATCCATGGCACGCACCGTTCCGCATTCCATGCATTCTTGAATTCGCGGACTTCCCCTCTCGCTCCCTCTCATGCAGCAGGTGGCCAAATGCAAATTCCAATTTCGCATTCCGGCGCCTGCGCCGTGGGCCTCTGCCCCGATCGCGCTCTCTGGCCTCTTTTGTCGACCGGTGATTAGCGGATCTGTGTTCCGGTCCTCCAGCTTTTCGTCCCGTTTCTTGCAGATGTTGCGGGCGATGTTGCGGGCAATGTTGCCCGTGACGTCAGGCAATGTTGCCCGTGACGTCATGCCTGGTGTGACCGATGGTGAGGGCCCGGCCCCCCTCCTGATTTTCCCTAATGCCTACCTCTTAACCTACTAGAAACTTCATATTTACAACGCTTAACCCTAGCCTTAACCCTATTCTTACCCTATTCCTACCCTATTCTTACCCTATTCTTACAACTAATCCCTAGCTACCTAATCTTAACCTACTATTTACACTTAACCTAAGGAATATTTACATGTTTGTTTATATGTACATTTAGTGGCGGCGGCCAATCGGCGACCGCCGTCACAAAGTTATTTAAGTTTAAGTTAATTCTCTTCTCTGTTCTCACTGGTTCTGAGAATGCCCACGAGAGACGACAAAAAGTCAAGTCCGGTCCCAGCTATCCGCCTGGACAAATCTCAATACGCATCTCCGCGGCCGTCTTTTTTAAAGCCGACGGCAACCAGTGCCATTCCAAGGGCAAAGAGCGACGAATCCGTCGATAAAAGCCCCGGCTCTTTACAAAGGCTTCTCAGTCCACTCAGGCTTCCGCCAACGTTCTCACGCCCCTGTCGACAGGCTGCCGGTTACCGCCAGTGGATACCGAAGTCTTTGCGGGTGATTATCTTCGGTGGCCCACCTTCAGAGACTTGTTCACGGCCATTTACATCCAGAACTCACGGCTCACCCCAGTAGAAAAGTTGATCCACTTGTTTCTAAGGATCCGCTTACCCATGAGGGGTTTGTCGCGGCGTGGCAAAGCCTTACTGACCGGTTTGAGAACCGGCGGTTCTTGGTCAAAAGCTAGTTGAAGATCCTTCTCAACATCCAGGCTATTCCTCAAGAGTCCGGAGTCGCGCTGAAGGAGCTCCAAGCCACCATTCAGAGTAGTCTGACAGCTCTAGAGATGTCCTCTATCAATGTTGAGGCTTGGGACTGCCTCCTTTTGTTTATAATTTCCTCAAAGCTCCCCAAAGTCACACCTTCCATGTGGGAGCAATCCGTACACAATAAGGCCGAAATTCCAACATGGAAGGAGTTGGATAACTTTCTGACAGAGCGGCATCGCACTCTGGAGGCCATCGACGACGTCAAGCCTCATGGCTCCGGGCAAGTTCCGCCACGGTTGGTACCCGCCCCCGCTTCAGCTCGGAGGCCGAATTTGTACGAGACTGTGGTTTCAAACCAGAAGGGGTGCGATCTCTTTTCTAGGGAGAACCATCCCATTCGCTTATGAACGCGCTTCCTGGATATGGATGTAAATGGCCGCTCTGAGTACATCAAAAGGAAGCAGCTATGTCTCAACTGTTTTGCCCGAGAGCACCAGCAGCGGGACTGCACGAGTGGCCATAGCTGTTTCACATGCCACAGCCGACACCACACCATCCTGCACCGCGGCAATCCGTTCGCTACTGCTCCGAGTCCGCCTACGGCATCGGGGCTCGACCCACACAGACTTCCAGCACGACCGGTGCAGGGGACCAGTCGGGTGTGCAGGTGTGCTTCGCTTCCAGGTGAACCTGGTTCAACCTGGTCAAGCTTCCCTTCAAGACGATTCAAGCCCAAGTTTCCGGTCTTAATTAGACTCTTTCCGCACAGTCTACTAAATTGTGCCATTTCTCCAACCGATCGCCGTCTAGACCCGGGCTACAATTAGAGATTGCGGCTTACGTTCTTCCGCAGTTGGCAGGAAATCTGCCCTCATATCCGATTCTGCGGAATCTTCTCAAGGGGTTACCCGACATTCCCCTGGCGGACCCCATGTTCTTTGAGAGCTCCCAGGTCGATGTGTTCATAGGAGCTGACATTTTTTCGTCCATTTTCCTCGGTAATTCCATGGCTAACATCTGCGGGTCGCTACTCGGTCAGGAGACCATTTTTGGATAGGTGCTGACAGGCCAGCCCCCGAAGCGTGTCCGTTTTTTTCACTCGAATTGCCCGCAGCCTCGATGACTCATTGGATCAGCTCCTCACCAAATTCTGGGAGGTGGAAGATGTGCCCGCACAGGTCAGTTCTGAATCGGATTTAATCTGCGAGCACAATTTTGTCCAGACGACGAGAAGAGACGATTGCGGCAAATACGTTTTAACGCTCCCCCTTCGCGACCCCGAGCAGAAGGGTTCCGAGCTAGTGTCTTCTCGGTCCTTTGCGTTTGCTCAGTTCCTGCGTAAAAAGCAGCGCCTGAAAAGAGATCCGCCCCTCAAGGCTCGCTATGACTCGGTAATCCAGGAGTACATCGACTTGGGCCACATGACCGAGGTCTCTCCCGCAAGCAGTTCTGCTACCTACTACCTTCCACATCATGCCGTTGTCAAGCCCGAAAGCATGACTACCAAGGTGCGGGTAGACTTCAACGCTTATAGCCCGCTCGCGAACGGGATCAGTCTTAACGACATTTTTTTCGCCGGCCCGGTCTTGCATTCTGACCTCACGATTCACATCTTAAAGTGGCGATACTTTAGGTTCGTCTTAACGCCGACATCGAGAGGATGCATCGGCAAATTTGGGTAGACCACAAGCAAAATTCGTTCAAACGTATTTTGTTTCGCAATCCCAATGGGGATATCCGCGACAACGCATTAAAAACGGTTACCCTTGGAGTGAAATGTGCTCCGTTCTTAGCGATCCGCGTCCTGCACCAGCTCGTCAACGACGAAGAGTCGAGGTATCCGCAAGCAAGCCGAATTATCCGGCATTTTATGTACGTGGATGACGTTCTCGCGGGGGCAGACTCCAAAGCCGATGCCCAAGTTGAAGGGGGCTCTAGAGTCGGCAGTGTTCCCACTTAGGAAGTGGGCGACGACTGACGAGTTCTTTTTTATTTCGCCAGAATTGGTTTCCGGCTCGAAGCGCCAAGTCCTGTCCCAAATTGCCAAATTGTTCGATCCGGCCGGCTGGCTCGCTCCATTCATCGTCCGTGTGAAGATGTTCATGCAGGAAATCTGGCTCTTCGATCTAGGGTGGGACGACGCCCTCCCTCAAGATTTCTGTCAGCGTAGGTTGACTTTCTGAAGAACTACTCCGTGGTAGATCAGATCCATATTCCTCGATGGGTCGCCTTCCGACCGCACCTGAAGGTAGAGCACCACGGGTTTTGCGACGCTTCACAGAAGGCGTATGGCGCCGCCATTTACGTCCGCGGCCAGGTTGGGTCAACGGTAATAGTAAACCTGCTAACCGCAAAGACGCGAGTGGCCCCAGTAAAAACGGTGTCGCTCCCGCGGCTAGAGTTGTGCGGGGCCTTGTTGGTGGCTGAAATGGCCACCGCCGTTCTTCCAAAGCTGCCAGGGGCCGCACTCGCCCTATACTATTGGACGGAATAGACTATTGTCCTCGCTTGACTGCAGAAGCCAGCGTGCCAGTGGACAATCTTCGTGGCCAACCGGGTGACCACGATTATTCAGTTCACCGACGTGCAGAAGTGGGCACATATCCGCTCCGAGCAGAACCCTGCGGATCTCGCTAGCTGGGGGTGGCTCGTCAAGACCTGGCAGATAGCCAGCTCTGGTGGCACGGTCCTGCGTGGTTGCAAAGACCTCGCGGCGATTGGCCCACTCAGGGCAATGACGCCCTCATGACTGAACTCGAGAAGCGAGCAGTCAAGGTCCATGTTGCGAAGGCGCCTGCCTAAGATATTCTTGAGCGTTTCTCCACACTTGACAAGGCGTTGAGAGTCCTTGCGTATTTTTATCGCTTCATCCAGCGCGCGCGGAAGTTTCAATCTCCGTGCGAAGAGCACCTGCCAGCTGATGAGATTACGTCGGCTGAACGCATCCTAGTTTCCGTCACTCAGCGCAGACACTTCGTCTCTGAGATGGGCTGCTTAAGCCAAAAGGGGCCACTTTCGGCATCCAGCCCGATTCAAAATCTGAACCCATTCATCGATTCGCAAGGCCTTATGAGAGCCTGCGGCCGGGTTACGGCGTCTGAACTTCTCCAATAGATGACGGCATCCGATAATCCTTCCGTACGACTGCCATCTGTCTCGACTCCTCGTCCAGTTTACGCATCGCATCACGCTGCACGGTGGCAATCAGCTGATCCGGGCCAAGTTCTGGATTCCAAGGGTGAGGAACTTGGTGAAGTCCGTCATCTACTCCTGCAAGGTATGCGTCATCCACAAGAGGAAGTTGCAGACGCAACTCATGGGGGACCTACCGAAGGAGCGCACGTCCCTCTCGCGCCCGTTCACGCATACTGGTGTGGATTATGCCGGGCCCTTCGAAATTAAAAACACGAAGGGGTATGTGTTGGTGTTTGTGTACTTCTCGACGAAGGCCATCCATTTAGAGCTTACATCGGACCTTACGACCGAGAAGTTTCTGCCGGCTTTCGCTCGTTTCGTGTCAAGGAGAGGGTGCCCCCGTCAAGTGCAGTCGGACAACGGGAAGCCCTTTGTGGGGCCAGCTGCCCTGCTATCCCGCGATTTTCTCCAAAGCCTAAAAGGGGCAGTGACGGGTGCCTATAACCACCAGCAGCTGCTCTGGCATTTCATTCCTTCGAGAGCTCCACACATGGGGGCCTGTGGGAGGCAGGCGTCAAGAGCTTTAAGACCTAGTTTTACAATTCCACAGCCACGCGGAAATACAAGTCAGAGGAGCTTTCTACCCTCCTGGCAAAGATCGATTCGTGCCTAAATTCGCGGCCGCTCGCGCCAATGTCCGAAGACCCCGCTGATCTGTTGGCGCTTACACCCGGGTACTTTCTTGTGGGAGGCCCACTTCTGGCCACGGTTGAACCCGAGATGAAGGGGAATACCACGTCCATGATTAACCGCTGGCAACACCTACAGGCTCTTCAGCAGCAATTTCGGCTGCGATGGAAGGAAGATTACCTTAAGGAGCTCCATAAGTGGAATAAGTGTCGGGCCCCTACAAGAGATCTCCGCGTTGGACATGGTAGTCATCAAGGAGGACAACTTTCCGTCTAATGAGTGGTGATTAGGCAGGGTAGAAGCGGTGTTTCCAGGATCCGATGGCCATGCCCGCGGGGTTGATATCCGCATCGCGCGAGGCCTCATCAAGCGGCCCGTGTCTAAGGTCGTGCTGGTTCCTATGGAAGCGTCCACCTACCCACAATAACAATGCGTTCTTCCGCTCCAATGATCCTGTCCACTGTGCCGTATCGTAGCTCCGACCGTAGTTCCTATTCATAGTTCGCACCATTAGTAGTAACGTGGTTTTGTTTCTCCGTCATGTTTCCGCCAATCGTATTCAGCACGATGACGCCACGTTCACGCAAAGGCCAATCACTGGAGAGCAGATGTACTCGAGGTACACAGTCCTATCGATGCCGAGTCTTCAATGGGATCCATCCACTGAAGAAGTGCCGCCGCTTTCTGCGTTTAAGCGCTGAGAAGCGGCTCAGGGCGGTTCTCGTCAACAAACATTGCTTCAGTTGCTTGGCCCATGAGCACTCCGACGGATCGTGTCGGCGAGGGGACTGCTGCAAGACGTGTGGTCAGGATCACCACTCACTGCTGCACATCGAGGAAGGGGCCGGCGCCAGCCGCGTCAGGAAAAGCAACGGTCACGGAGTGCTGGAGACAGCACGCGGAGCGCGTCAGCTATCTCTCGGCCTTCGTCCGCCACACAGGAGCCGCTCCACGGCCGGCGACATCCCGGCGTTCATTAGAAACTTCTCGGCATTCGCCACTGCCCGGCATTTGTCAGACGCTCCACGGCCTTCGTCCGCCACTCATCGGGTGCCGTCCAGCGTTCGTTCGCCCGCGCCAGGTGCGCCTAGGCAATCTTCCGCCTCTCGTCAAGGGCTCCGCAGGACGCGGCCGCTGCGCCAACCCTGTCGTCGCTGCTGCAGCGGAATAGTGTCAATGTTTTGCCGTCCGCGCTTGTGTGGATTGACACCGGGACCCGGATCTTCGACACGGGGGCCCTTATTGATCCGTGCACGCCCTCAAGCTGCATTGATGCTTCTCTAGCGGCGTGTTTCCGTCTGCCCACAACTTGCGTGGGGGACGAACAAATTTGTTCGGCCACCGTGGGGTCCAAGACCGACGAGACGGTGCAGCTCGATGTTATGTTCAAAATCGAGCCTCACGTCCGCGTTCGTACGCCGTCCCGAGAGCTGAGCGATGCGGTGCGTGTCCACTTCCGAGGCATCACCCTGGCTGTCGAGCAGTTCTATTTGCCAGCCACGATTTCCGTTGTCCTGGGCGCGGACATGTATCCGCGCATCATTCAGCCGGACTTCCTGAAGATTCAGGACGGGCTACCGGTGGCTCAAAGCACTGTTTTTGGATGGGTCGTGTCCGGAGCCTGCCATCAGCCATAGCGACGTGGGACCTATTGCAACCCGAGTGATTGCAAGGGGGCGGGATGTTTAGGTGAGGGGCCCACTGTGCCGCCTTGGCTCACCGAAACTTAATAGCGCATCCGCGCTCGCCCCTTTTGTGGTCAGGTCCTCGGGTCTGCCGTCGCCGCTCCCGCTCTCGCGCTGTGTTTTCCGCCACTCGGGCCCGCTCCCGTACTGTTAAGCTGAGCTTATCGGTCGGGAGCGCGGCCCTTATGTTAAGTTAAGTTAGTTCCATGTATGAAGCTGAATAAAACATATGCGATTGTGCCCCTACGAATTTACCCACGACGCCTCCACTTATTTCACCTCGAGCCTACGGGTTATTTGCGACCGCGACGTGGGATTATTTCTATTGGGATTTCTTTCCCTTTCTGGCCATCTTTGGCGGCAGAAGCGCCCCCCTACATAATAGTATAGTTGTGTGCTTTTGCGGGCTTCATAAATTTGGACGTTGATGCACTACGGTTAGTACACTCAGTCAGTACAGTAAGGGCCACTTCCCTTATGAAACCAGGAACGTGCCTGTTAGGGTTAGATATTAGTGGACGCGATTGAAAATACAGAAAAGAATACGAGGAAATAAACTACCCGCGAGCTGCCTGAATGTTTGCATGCATGCGATCTAAGTGGGTAAGGATTAAAGTTTTTAGTTTAGGAACACTGTCAGCATGTGAGATCACAGAATACAAATCATTATAACTTGCACACAGCACTCTAAAGGGATCATGCAGTTCATAGAAGGAACTACAATGGCGCAAAACTAAGGGTGTGTACGATCTGGTATTTCTACTCGGGACGTGGAAATTGATCTGGCCAAACAAGTCAGTACTTTCCACGTCACCGTTAATAAGGTTATAAATGAAGGTTATGCCTAGCATAGTTTTACGATTGGCTAAGGAGTGTAAGTTAATTAGGAGAAGTCTACTATGATAGGAGGGTAATATCTGGTCAGCATCCCAGTTTAAACCGCGTAGAGCGAAAAGCAAAAAGTACTTTCGAACCGATTCAATGCGTTTACTAAGGACTCCATACTGTGGGCTCCAAACGCAAGATCCATATTCTAAGATAGGGCGGACTAATGAAATATATAAAGTTATTGTTACATAAGGGTCATCGAACTCTTACGACCACCGTTTAATAAACCTCAGCATACCCCTGGCTTTATTCACCATGCACGAAATATGATCAATAAAGTGAAGTTTGGGATCCAGGCGGACACCCAAGTCATCAACTGAGTTAATTCATTCCAAAGAGCAGCAGTTAAGCGTGTATATTACAAGCTCGGGAACGACACGAGAGAATGTTATTAGCTTACATTTAGAGCCATTTAAGTTTAGTAGGTTTATGCGGCACCAGGTTTGGAAGCTATCAAGATCTGTTTGTAAATCAGACTGGTAGGCGACGGTCTTGTATTGCACGCAAAGCTTGACATCATCAGCGTACATGAGTACTCTAGAATTTGTCAAAACTTCGGGCAGATCATTAATAAATAATGTAATCAACAAAGGACCCAGGTGCCTCCCTTGCGGGACACCAGTGGTGACTCGGAGAACATTAGATAAATTGTTTTTAAAAAGGACCCTTTGCGTCCTGCCTGTCAGATAATTAGAGAGCCACCTAAGACGAGTTTTCTGTGGAGAAGGGAATGATTAACAGAATCAAATGCTGAACTGAGAGCAATATAAATTACATATGTTTGAAGGTTATTTTGGAAGCCCCTTATAATGAAGGAAGTGAGCTCCAAAAGGTTTTTAGTTGTTAATCTTCGCTTTACAAATCCATTCTGGCATGGAGAAATATCTGATCTGCAAAGGTGCTGCAAATGTGGAGTGACAATATTTCGAAAAATTTAGGGATGGCCGAAAGCTTAGAGATTCCTCTATAGTTATTGGCCTCCGATTTGTTACCTTTTTTGTGGAGAGGAAGATTGAATGACTCCTTCAAAGGTAAACTTGGGACATGGCAAATAAACTGGCTTAACACGATGAAGATCTAAAAGGAGACAGCTTACGTCTATACATGGACAGAATATTAGGTTCAATCTAGGCAAGCTATAAGAATACGTCTTATTTAGGTCAATGGAAGTGGAGTATGTTGTTTGAAAAAATTGGGCAAAAAGATCGGCAATTGCCTGATCGCCCTTCACAGTAGCGTTTGCACACGAGAGTGAGGAAGGATGAGCTACCGCCTTACTTTTAGTGTTAACATAATTATAAAACTGTTTAGGATCCTGAGAGAACTGGACCCTGCAACGAGTCAAATAGTTTTCGTAACACTGTGCGTTCAGTACGGTGAAGCTTGACCGAGCCGATATATAGTTAGAGAGGTCAGAACGAGAATCGGTTTTTCTAAATTTCGTGTACAGCCTTGACTTTAAATTTTTTAAGCGAATCAATTATTTAGTAAACCAAGGTGGTTTATTTGAAATGAGGTATAAGGGAACACATTCCGAAAAGAATGAATTCATCGCCTTGTAAACATGTCTACAATATCAGCCATGTCAGTGCATATGTATAAATCAGACCAATTATACTCAGAAATAAAATTATTCAGCCGGTCGAAGTCAGACTTGTGAAAGCAGTAAATTCTTTTGGCTGGTCTATCAGATATTTCCTGTATATCAGCACCAATATCGAGTGTCACATAGAAAGTAGGATAATAGGGATCTTAAGGTTGCGGCAGAGGCGATCTAGCCGATAAATAGTGAACGCAGCAGGGAAAACTTCGGACCTAAGAATCTCCGGCTTTAACCAGGTTTCTGTGAACACAACAATATGGGAGGCGAATGCGAAACTATCAGAATACAATTTAGGCAGCTTACTACGTAAGCCTCTCGCATTCTGATAGAAGATTAAAAGAAGTTAGAGGATTTAGAAGGTACATTAGTCAGATCAGGCTTAGGAAGAGTTATCCCAACAAGCCGTTTCTTTTTCTTTGCTTCATATTCTTTGACGACAACATACTCAGGCCAGAATTTGGTTGAGCATATCGTGCCAAAGAATTAATTTGGGACATTTATTTTGAAGGATGAAATATCCCTAACGTAAGAAAATTTGAATTTTTCCACCTTTAATTTTACATTTTCAGCTCTAACTTTGCCTCGTATAAAGACAATGACATCATCAGATGTTTGACCAGGGGAGAGCCGTGAAACAAATATCTGTTTCGTAGGTGGGATAGCGATGAGGGATTTAGCCCATATTCGCCCGTAGTTCCTGGGGGGATACATTTACGGGGCTATGAAGCGTCAAAGTTTGTGCTCCCATAGGAGACGAAATACAAATTTGCGGTGGAACGTTTAGTCCCACAGCACCTTCTGGTACCGACTCTTTCCTAACGCATGACCTCAGAATTCTGGGAGTTAATTCTGAGGTCGAGGGCTGTGTCAAAGGCGGCTGCTGTTGAGAGCCCGGTTGTTGGGATCCGTCGCAATGCTGCACTCCATTTGCCGTTTTTTTGCGCCTTGGAGACTCATTTAATAGCGTAAGGCTATTACATTTTTTAGTTGTTGAAACTTGAGAGCAACTCTTTAAAATTTCCCTTGGTTTGCCGCATTAAAGATGACATTTACCTTTCAACGTCACGACAGGCATCGAAACAATAGCGCAAGATAATGTTTTTTCTCACATCATCAACTGTCCGGCCGGCAACACCAATGCACTTAGCGTGGAAAATGTTGTCGCACAGCCAGCAGCCGATGATAAGATCATTTTACAAAACAGCCTATTTACAAGTTTTTGAAAAGCAGACGATATCGGAAGACATTATTGAAGACTTACCTACATGTGCAATAGTATAAGGGGCGAAAAGATATGAGAGGGAAAGTGCAGCTGCAGCAAGGAGTTGAAGCACTAGAGAGAAGGGGAGTGTGAGAGTAAGCGAGATTAGAAAACTTTAGCTGTCGCGACAGAGCAACAACGCCTAAACGGGAGAGGTGCAAAGAGGAAATGCAACAAGACAGAAAGAGCAAACACTGGCAGCACAAATAAATATTGAAAACAAAGGGATTAAGATTGAATTCATAAAGCTGCAGGCACACGCGAAGTTAACGGGGGCTATGTAGAATACAATACCCCGCCGGTTTTGGTGTAAAGATTTTTACGAAAACGAGAGCGCATGAAAAAAAACACTACCGTTCACTTGGAAGAGAGAAATACGACTTTTTTCTAAAGAAAAGGTGTTAAATATGAAAACCTGGCATATAACGATTTACCTGTACAAGCCGAACCCAAACTGCCGTTTTATTGGTTTAATTAGAAGTTTATAATTGCATATATAATTTGTGACGGTCTGCCGCCCAGTTTTCGGATAGCTCAGGGCCGGCCAGAGTCTGTGTAGTCCGAGTGGTAGCTGCAAGAGAAGTTTGCCCGTTTCCCAGTGAGAACAGAGGAGAGAATTCGGTTAACTTAAATAAATCCGGCTCTTTATTGAATCATTGACGGGACAGAGTTTTCAGATCTGATATGTCGGGAACCAGGAATCGCCGCCGTCGTCTCGGGCGTCGGGCTTCTCATGACCTTGTCGTCTACGTCTCGGCAGTTCGCAGGCGAGCTCGGACGTCTTCAAAGAGAGGCGGACTCGTAAGTCGACAGTTCGCAGGGACTCGAAAGTCTTCAGAGAGAGATTCGGCAGACTCGAAAGTCTTCGGTGCCTGGACTCGAAAGTCTTCCGCAAGAGCGAATGGTCGGACTCGAAAAATCTTCAGCGAGAGAGAGACGCGGCGGACTCGAAAGTCTGCGGTTTGCGAAAGAAAGAGGGTGGACTCGAAAGTCTACTGGGCGGACTCGTAAGTCTTCCGAGAGAGAGCTGGGGGACTCGTAAGTCTTCAGATGGAGAGAGTTCGGAAAGCCGAATAAGATGTCGCGACTCTCAAGTTTTTCGACAATGTATTGCAACCCAAATCCAAAGATTCGGGTCGCCCAAAAAAGTGACTTTGGCTGCTGACTACGAGGAGTGTGCTGCTAGAGGCTTACCGCTCCCGATCGCCGTCGGCTGCTAAGTGATTTCCTTCAGCCAGCGGTTCGCCTTATATAGCGCGTAGCGGGTTCTAGTGTGCCCGCCGCGATCAGCTGCTTCCTCTTCTTTCCCCGTGCAACCCTGGCTTTCTAGTGTGGCCCTTCCTCGGCGCGCATTCAATTCAAATGTCCCTATTATGTGCGCGGGACGCGTCACAAATTTAAAACTAAAATCATTTCGATTGGTTTTCTCGTTTTTGTGTAATATTGCCTGAAAGTCAACAACTATGTTTTTTCAAAAAAATGAAAATATTTTTCAACGTTGAATGCTCATACCTTTTACAAAAATATTCCGAAAATGGTAATGTTTTGGCAGCGGATTCGGAATCGTCGGAAAATTATGTCGATTAAGTATAGTTTAAATCGTTTTATAACCTTTTTTATTTTCGCAACGCTATTTATTCAAAAGGCGCCATTGTGCGACGTTTCTATTGGCCAATCAAGATTATGGGACCTCAAAGACCAATGGGAGATTAAGACCTTATCTAATTTTTATCGGCCCATTTCTACGCTTCAAATCCAGCAATATAGGAATAGAAATAGGAATCTTTGATCACTTTTCCAAATTCCCTTTTCTAAAATAGGTGAAAAAGTTCTAACGCATAAAGAAATTTGAATCAAACGCGCGCACGAGTTACCGGTAGAGTATCCCACTCCACCGGTATAACTGAACCCTACTAGTCGGCAGAGGTACATCCGGCCTGGCTTACCTGAATTAACCAGAACAATATCCGTATTATAAATATATACTCCCATACACAAACCTTCACACGTACATATCCATTTCCGTACATACCTTTGCTTTTCTGTACAGAAATGCTAACCTGGCATTTATTAGGATGAGCCGAGCTCTGGTGAGGCCACTCAGAATGTATAAAAGCACTTGGATTTTGACTCTCGAAAGAACCACAACGAAGTTTTCTTTATTCGTACATATATACTTAATCTATTTAATTACACACACACTGACGTCTAGGGGCACACTAAGGCGAAGAAGAAGAAGAATAGACGATCGAGGCGGGCACACTAGGCCACGTCAGGCCCTATATAATGCGGCCCCCTGGCCATAGGAATTCCCTTAGCAGCCGACAGCGATCTGAAGCGGTAAGCCTCTAGTAGCACACTTCCAGTAGTCAGCAGCCAAAATCTCTAAAGACTTTCGAGTCCGCAAACTAAAGACTTGCGAGTCAGCCTCTCTCTGAAGACTTCCGAGTTCGCAACTTAATACTTTCGAGTCCACCACTGGAGAATTTCGAGTCTGTCTCTCTCCCGCGGCAGACTTTCAAGTCCAGGGCGAGCCACGACCACCCCGACGAAACTCTGTCCACTGAATTAATATACTTAAGGTAATTGAATTCTGTCATCTGTTCTCACTGGGAAACTTCTCTTACAGCTACCACACGGACTAGAATTTACTGGCCGTCCCTGAGATACCTGGGAAAGTAGACATCAATATTTTGCGGGATGAAATATTTCCAAGCTTTGGTGTACCCGAAGCAGTCGTGACTGGTAATGGAACTCAATTTAAGTGATTTTCTTTCGAAGTATGGATTTCGTCATATGGTTACTGGTACTTATGCTCAACAATCCAACGGAACTGAGAGAGTCAACAGTTCAAACAATGCTGCTTTAGAAATTACATTACTTCAGACCAACTCGAATGTGAGGTATTTCTTAGTAGCATCAATTGCACTCTTCGTAACTTGATTTGCCAAGCCATAGGTATATCGCCTTATCATGTTGTTTTCTATTATCATATGGTATCTCATTGTCAGGACTATAAGCTACTGTGCAATTTTGGTTTACTCGACGAAGGTGACATAGGTTTATCAAGGACAAACAAATTTCAAAAAATTCACGACAACATCGGCAAACATTTGAGTAAGGCTTATGCAGCAAACCAAAAGTCTTATAATCCTGAACAAGACCACTTTCGTTTGGCAATATGCCAAAAAGTTGTTAAAACGAATTTTGCCCTCAGTAAGCGCAGCAAAGTATTTAATGCGAAACCATAGTTAGAAATAAAGGCTCGAGTTAAGGAAAGGATTGGATAAGGATGCCTCTGGCCAGGATGAACCTCAGCGACCCAGAGTCCCTTTTCAGAAAACATACATATTTTTGGAAACGCCAGAACATGGAAGTGCTGTATTTTAGCGAGATTTTTAGGGGTGGGTTTTAATAACGAAGAGAGAGCAGAATTCTCCTACTTCCAATAGGAAATTTGGCGAAACGGCCCGGAATGGTTCCAGCGGCCGATCTTTCCCCGTTGCCCTTCCTAACCCGGCTCTCGCGGCCCGATATGACTCCAGCAGCTACGATTTTCCCATTACAGACTAGATGAACGGCCCGGACGGGACCAGAGGAGAAAGAAAGCGGATTTTAAAGATGATCTGTGTTTTATTCTTCATGTTTGTCGCTTTCTCCTGATTTTAATTCTAGCTATATGTTTTAAGTTTTGTCCCTGGCACACCTTTTATTTTAAAATGAAATATTATTTTAAAACGGCAGAATTTCGCTCACCCGCTTAGAGGTTTTCCACTAGGTCTTCGGTTTTTTACTGTTTAGAGAAACTTGACTGTTGGCTTTGCTGGTTGCTGCTCGCAGTTTTTGTCCCGTCCGTGACCTGCGCTGCACCGATCCAAGGTATGCGCCGTTGCGCAATCTTGACATTCTTTTGGCTGATCTTGCCATCTCGCTCTTTCCTGGGCATTTGTTGGCAGGTGGCTGTTGTGAATTCCATTGTCAATGGTAGCCGCGATCGGACATCCGCTGCTTAGCCGCTCCCGTGTTGCTAGCTTTGAGCGGCGAGTCGCTAGCTTTTGGTGTCGGCGGTGTTGGCAGATGTTGCCGGTGTTTTGTCGCTGTTGATTTGACCAGTGGGATTAACCTAAAATTCCCTAAATCTAGTTCCCTACCATAACTTATTTCTTTACTATTTTTTTACTAAGGAGGTGACATCGTCACAGACTAAAAACTCAAATCTGTGGTTCTGGGGGTCAGGTCCGATTTGATGAGTCTTGAGTGAACACGCTTGATCTATTTGGTAAAAGACCAGTATAGCGAATATCCATTCTCGCCAATTTATCGCTGGCTCCATTCCTCGAGAAATACCATAAATTTTCCCAATATGCATTGTGGTCACTTTGATCACCTAATTTCCAGCTTTTTTTCTCTGGAAGGCGGTCGAGTGTAGTCAACTATTGCTAAAGCTAAAATTTTAAATCCACGTGTATCGTGTGGATAGAACAATAATTAATCGCAGTACTCAACCGGAGTATTTGTCGCGTGCGGCGGAAAGCCACGCTTTTCTTTTCCTTGCTGCAAATCAACTGCAACCGCCAAGCACCGCAGAGTGGCATCCTCTTGGAGTTCATCACTGCAATTTTTTGTGTTGAGGCTCAGATGCCTGGCAGATAGTGCATAAACTATTGCCTGTGGTTGTCGCAACTAGCACTTGGAACTAGGTGGACGGTTTTATTGGGTTTGGGTGAGGTTTGGTTGCTTGGTTGGTTGGATGAGGTTTGGTTGATTGAAATGAGGGCATGAAGACACGGCAATGGCGTCTGGTACATGAATAAAAGCTCTTCGGCTGAGGTAAAACTCTTACTCACTCTATTAATAAAACTTAACAGTATATATAATTGTAAAAATTGGTTATGGTAACAAATATCGTAGGTAGGTGTAGGTTGGTGTCAGCTATAAGTGACCTAAGACTTATTACCCTATTTTACTTGCCATATGTCCGCATGCTATGCATATATGTTTGACCTGGTAACTGATACTTTATTTGCGACAAATGCATGTTGCTGCGACTGAAGAAGAATTATGTAGTATTCTAAATATTATTGCTTATGAATAAACGCTGCCGTGACTGAACATTCTCCCGGCCGTTGAAAAGGTGTTCAACCTTCAGTAAGGTCGAACGAAAGAGCCCATACAATGCCTAATAGGATTGACATCGCTAGGGCCACATAGGCAGCTACTTGATGATGTTGAGGAGTGACAAGTTGATCCTTCCAGGTGGTCTTCTTTATTTTGACCAACTGGCGTTGCAAAACGCCCAATTCCTCCAAGCTGACTTCCTTGGCTGCCGTTCCTTGAAGTGGCTTAGGTGGGTTCTTATTGTCAATCTTTGTGATATTGCCAAAACGAACATATGTAGCCTTCGTTTCGCTGACGACAGTGCTGAATGTGCTCACGCTAATTTTTGAATTGCGTGCAGTGCAACCTGGGGCCAATGACAATAAGCCCGTTCCGTTAAGTTGCACTGTAGAAGCGATTCCTTTGCACACCGCTTGAAGTTCTATGAGACTGCGTGTGGCAAACATCCATCTGTTTCGCTCAAGCGTTGCCAACCACAGCACCTCGGATCTTGACTGAAAGACCTCACACATAGTTTCAGTTTTGTTATTAAATACCTGAAATTCACACCGATTGAAACATATGTGCTCGTCATTTCGCAGCTCTATACATTGGTTGAACTCGTCCTTAGTCAAACCCATGAATTGGTCTCTATGGGCATTGACGGGAATAATTTCGGTTCTTAGCCGAAATCGCTGCCAGCTTCCGGCCTTCCATGTTGGGATGGGCATGATGCTGAACACTTCCTGTTGTGTTACGGACACCAGAGGTAGCCATATTTTGAAGATAACGTGGTTGCTTGTTGTTGTGCCCTTGGCTTGCATCATTTTGTGGAGTTGGATAACATTATCCGAAGATACTGGAAGCCGTTGAACCGGTGGAATATGCTCCCGCATCTAATCTAGCTGCTCCCTGACTTGGACTAATCGTTTGATGGCGAACGTCAGTGAGCACCTTAGCTATTTCATTCTGCATTCGCTGCATTCCCGTTGCCACCAGAGTTAGCTGAGCTGTCAGAACCATAAACGCTTTCTGCAAGTGGTCGCCTTGGTACTTGCCTCTTTCTTGATTGATCGCACCTATCTGGTCCTCTAACGTTTTGATCCGGTCGTTGGTGGCTGATCTGCTGAGTCCAGAATTTATGTTTGATTTTTCAAAAGCAACATCAATATGACTTGGTTAGACTTGACGTTGTTTATCATTTTTGACATGTCGTCGGCGTACTTTGAGAACGCCAAATAATGAATGCGCCACATTTCCGACAATATCAAGTGGTGCTCTTCGTTGTCGGGAATGATTAATCAACTCATTTCCTGCTTGTAGCTCACCATATATATGTTGAGAATATTCATATATTGACTTACAGGCATTGATGTTTCGCAGCTCTAAACATTTTTGTTTTAGTTCCGCTATCCCAGTAGCCAATATTCCCATGTCGCTCCAGTATAGCTTTAAGTCATAATACGCAATTATGTTCCATTCTGAGATTGCCATTCTGGACGTGCCAAGCGGTTCGTAGAATATTCCCGGCTGACTTGCAAACGGAGTTATGTTTACTGATTGTCCCATTGCTAACGGCAGGATGAGTAGCATTGCCAGCACCGTTGGGAGGATCGGGAATGACATCTTCTTCTTCTGCGTGCGGTTTTTTTCTGCCCGTGCTGCCTCCTCACCGGAGCTGTGTGGACGTTTTGTGGCTACTTCTTTCTTTATCAACGGTGCCAACCGAGTAACTGGTCGTTTGAACGTGCCTGATGCCGTTTTGACGTCTACTACGCGAACCTGATTATCCTTGCCCGGATAGGTCTTTATTATCCGCCCCATAGGCCAGCTCATTACCGGAACGTTATCTTCTTTTACTAGGACTAATAGACCTTCTTTTACATTCTGGGCCAGGGTCTTCCATTTCGTTCGCATTTGTAGCTTTTGTAGGTATACAATGGGCCACTGATTCCAGAATGACTGTTTGAGCCTGGACACTAACTCCCATCTTTTCACCAGAGTTTTTCCGGGAAGGGCAAGATTCGCATCAGGAGGCGCTACTAGAGGTTCACCAATTAAAAAATGACCTGGAGTGAACGCTGATGTATCCGTGGGGTCAGATGACATCGGAGTGAGGGGCCTTGAATTGAGTATCGCCTCGACTTCAATGATTACTGTGTTGAGCTCTTTAAACGTTAGAGATGATGTGGCTGTGACTGATACCAGTAGCCTTTTCGCTGATTTTACTGCTGCTTCCCATAGGCCGACAAATGATGGCGCTCGAGGCGGAATGAACTTAAACTCCACCTGCTGCTTACTGCATTGGTTTATGATCTTGGTCTGAGCCTGTTCTGTGAAGATTGTTTCTTCTAACGCCTTTAACTGGTTGTTGGCATCAACAAAAATCGTGGCGTTGTCGCAATGAATGGTCTGACACTTTCCACGTCGACCCAAGAACCGCTGAAGAGCGGCGAGGAAAGCATCTGTTGTCAGATCGCTTTTCAATTCAAGGTGCACTGCTTTCGTGGCAAAACAGCAGAATACTGCAATGTACGCCTTATCTGGTCTTTTTCCCCGGATTTTATGGTGAATCCAAAAGGGACCGCAGTAGTCGACTCCAGAGTTGGAGAATGGACGAGCCTGTGTTACTCGATCCGCAGGAAAATTACCCATGGTTTGTTGCATCAATTTGGGTCGTGCCCTTGTGCATCTGACACAACTGTGTATAATGCTTCTGATCATTGGTTTGTCATTCAGAATCCAGTATTGTTTTCTGGCTATGGCTCTCAACGATTGCGCTCCGCAATGCATGTTCTCTTCATGCACATCTTCACAATTGGATCATTGTATGGAAGTAAGATCTGATACTTTGCAGAATATGGCAGGTTAGATTCTTCCAACCTCCATCCGACTCTGATGAGTCCGTCACTTCCGATTATTGGAGACAGCGAGACAATTGAACTTCTTTTGTCTACTGTCCTGTGGATGCGCAGTTGTTTATACTCAGCACTGAATTCAATTTTTTCAATTTTCACCTACACTTAGAGTAGTTGTAGGAGGTCTGTTCTTTTGGAGACAAAAGCGCAGCATGTAAGCTACAATGCGTTGCAACTTGTGAAAGGAGTTGCTGTGATTGCGACTGTGTAGTTCGATTCCCAGTTGATCTTGGCATGTTGGCAAACTCACTTGCTTCACTCGTCGTTCTAGATCGCTGGGAGTGATGCTCGGTACCTTGGACCATTTGTCTCGGGAACCGTGTAGGAACAGAAGTCCGAACAGCCAGAGGTTTTGCTCCTCTAATATGTTTGCCGCAATCCCTCTTATTCGCGGATAACATATGTCGCCACTGAGATTGATGCGACACCGCCTGTATTTTAACGATCCGATTTGAAAACGTGGAATGATGATGCGGACGCATTTATCCAGGACATGACTACAGTTGAATCTGTCCATAAGTACCCAATTGCCTTGTCCTCAGACATGCGTAAATCCTTTCTGACTCTATGGGTCAGTTCAGCTCCTAAAACTGCAGCACATAACTCTAGCCGCGGTAACGTCTCCTTAGCTGACGGCGCAACTCTTGACTTTGAGCACAGCAACCGGACTGATACTTGATTGTTTTTGTATGTGGCTGGCACATACACTGCTGCTCCATATGCTTGTTCTGAAGCGTCTACAAACGTGTGTAATTATTGTGTGACGGGCACTTGTCCTTCGAATACGTGTCTTGGAATTTTCATGTTGTTTAGCGCTTGTAAGTCAGCTTCTCTTTTTTGAGATCGTCCACATAACTGATCCTTTTGTGGCATCCAAAGCAAACCCAACGTCTTAACACTGTATTGTTAGAGTGTTTCGTCTGACTTGACGTTAGAGACGATATCCTCTTTAGGAATTTGGCTTAATACCTCTGAGTTATTGAACCACCATTTTCGGAGCTTGAATCCGGAAGGCAACAGTATTTTTTTTAATTCTTGTTGAATTTGTACGGCCTCTGGGATGCTGTCTGCTCCTGTGAGACAGTCATCCACGTAAAATTCATTTTTAAGTATGGACGATCCAAGCGGTAGATGATTCCAAAACTTCAGATCGTCTGATGGTTTCTTCCGCCATACGATTAATTGATGGAACTGGTGGTCTGGGTGCATCCAATCCTGTCGATACATCTTCTCTATATCTTCAGTAAACACATATCTGTGAGTGCGGAATCGTAGTAAAATTGCAAGCAATTCGCTCTGCACAGTGGGTCCAGCGTACAATATACCATTCAACGATTTATTGCTTCTCGTTTTACAGGATGTGTCCAAGACGTTCATATTCTTCCATGAGGTCTACATATCATTTCCATACTTCTGGTAGCGTTCGTCGCTCTAATGCCAAGAACGTGTTGGTTGCTGTTTTTTGAGATGCCCCCAGGGCTGAAGTTCCTTCAGAAAATTGAAGTTTAACAATGAACTTTCCATCTATTGCAACCTGTAGATTCGCTAGGAAGTGAGATTCGCAATGAGCTTCTATTGGAGATCGAGCCTTTTTTTTGTGTCTATTTTTTATAGTGTCCAAAAACGCTCTAGTAGCGTATCCACCTCCTCTTCTGTGGTTGCCGCTGCACAAAGTGCCGCTGAGTCGTGCTCAGCAGGCATTTTTCCGGACACAATCCATCCAAGCTTTGTATTTTGGAGAATTGGGCCTTCCGGCTTCATGAGCATCTGATTTGGTAGAAGCAACGAATAATAATACTCTGCGCCGATGAGCATGTCAATTTTTCCTGGTTTATCAAAGTTTGGATCAGCCATGGCGACGTTTTTTGCGACTCGTAGCTGTGAGGCAATTAATTCATGAGCTGGTTGATCAGCTATGATATGCGGCAGCACAAAAGCTTCTACTTGTTGAGCAAAGTCATTATGTATCGACGTGCTCTAGCTCGACTGGTTTTTCTGTTGCCTCCAATGCCCTCGATGCGCAGTGATGCACCGTGGAGCTTTAATGACAGCTTGGAGGCCATTCGTTTAGAGATCAGATTAATTTGTGATCCTTAGTCTAGCAAGGCTCGAAATGTGGCCATCTGACCATTGCTTGTTTTGGCCAATACCTTGACTGTGGCGAGCAAATTGTAACTTCTGTTGCTTGCTGCACCTACAAAAGGTGATTATGGCTCTGTTGCCGCACCTGACGTGGCCTCCAGGTGCAGCAATGTATGGTGTTTTTTATCACATTTAAAACACGTTCGGCCTCGGTAATCTTTCGCCTTGTGGTCACTACTGAAACAGTTAACACACAATTTTTGTTTTTGAACCCAATTGACACGATCGGGTATGGTTTTGCTGCGGAAATCATCGCATTTTAATAGCCAATGAGTCCGTTTGCAGAAAGGACAATTTGGTTGCCTTCCAGCGCTGGCAGAAGTGCATTATGGGCTCTTCTGCTCCTTTCTCAATTGTTGACTGCGTTTTCCTGTTCCCAGCAACGGCTTCGCTGGTCCAGGAAGCTTAGCATTGTATCGAGACCTTGGAGTTCTCGTGATCCGACTAACGATTGTTCGTAGAGGGCTCGATTTGCAAGATCCAGTTTTTGCTTGATGATGGCAATTATGATTGTATCCCAGCTGGATATATCAATGCCAAGTCCTTTTAATGATGCTAGAGACTCGATTGTTGTGATATACAACTCTTTTAATGACTTTGGATCGTCACTGTTTGTATGATGTTGCCGGAGACGATTGAGAATCGTATCTGCTACATGGCGGGGATTGTTGTACGCGTCAACAAATATTTCCCATGCGCTCATGTAATTTTCCGTTTTGGATGTGGTAAGCTGGCAACGTCTGCGTTTTTCAAAGCATTGCTCGAGGTTGCCTTTCCGGAGTCATTGCTCGAGGTTTGAAACATTGCATCGATTACTATCGTTCTGTATCTGTCATATGACTCACGACAGTCTACGTAAAACTTTAAATATTGTGCGGTTCCATATCCCGCTGGAATATTTTTGTCATTATCCGCAAATCGATTCCTTGCTTCATCGATTGCGGCCAACTTTTATTTATAATACGTTGGATTTTGCTTTCTTTCCGCAGAGTCTTTTTTAAAATTACAGATGAGCTTTGATATTTCTTGACTGATTTCTTCCTGCAAGTCTAACGCCTCTGTGACTGCTTGCTCCTCCTTATTAGACATATTGAAAATTGTTTTAGTTCCTGACTGTTGGGAGTGATGATGATCGCAACCGTGATGTGGTCGATAGAATCAACAAATGGTCAATAGACTAAGGGGATTTATAGAATTTCGAGTTTTAAGAAAGGATTTTGGTCAATGTGTACTTCTGACGATAGGTTCCCAAAAGTTACGGAACTTTATCGGTTAATTTAACTAAGCTTAGGAAAATTCCCAAGAGTTACGGAATCTTTCCTGTGCCTTTGGCGTATTCAGGACAATTTCCTTTGAGTCAAGTCTTCACCAAAACTGTTTATTTGGTGGGTGAGAACAATTAGAAAGATCACAAAAATTACGGATTTTTCCTTTTGTTGAAATGTTTTGAGGAAATTAGGAAGATCCCAACAGTTACAGATTTTCCTGTTTTGTTGAAATATTTAGAGAAAATCAGGAAGATCCCAAGAGTTACGGATTTTCCTTTTTTTGACTTAAATAAGAAATATTATTAATAAAACTTAACAGTATATATAGGTACAAAATGATAAAGGTAACAAATATCGTATAACAAATAATGTGGGTTATTGTGTATATGGGTTGGTGTCAGCTATAAGTTACCTGAGACTTATTGCCCAATTTCACTTCGCTCATGTCCGCATGCTATGCATATTCGCTTGACCTGGAAACTGATACTTTATTTGCGACAAATGCATTTTGCAGCGACTGAAGAAGTATTATGTAGTATTCTAAATATTATTGCTTATGAATAATTACTGCCATGACTGAACAGCAATCAAGGAGCACCCCTTAAGGATCCAGTGTCTTCTTCTTCGCATTGCACACTTCTGCCCCCTTATATAATTTGATTATAATTCGGTTTATTTTATGGGGAGAAGCTGATTATATAGACATCAGGCCTGCTGACATCGAGGAAAATCCCTTGGCATAGTACGGCATTTATATAAATATTACATTCAGAAATCCCACAAAGTTCTGTTAAATAATTTTGATTCATTAATATTAAAACGAACTAAATCATATTCATTCGTATTAAATGCGTCAGACGTCAAAGCGTTTGGATGTGCTGCTCTCGTAATGTTGTACGCCGAATGCAATACTGAAATCTCGGCAGCCCAGCTTCGTCTCACTGAGGCTGTGCACTGCGCTTCTCTTAACCGTAGCGTATATCACAGTGCCTGTACTGACTTTCCCACTGAGGCTATCAAATTGTTGCTTAACCCAATATCTTGTGGCAGTGTGATGGTTGTGTCGTTATGAACGTCTTTTAACGTTTCTTTGTCAAGGTTCATAATCGTAAGCAGAATAAGAAAATAAACAACAATATCAAAACCGTCGTGGGAGTTGCGCCTGCGTCGACTGATCTACAAGTCCTTCAGGGTACCAAATAATTGCATGTCGGAAAGTTTAGTGCAGCTACGGATCCTGATCCTGTATCCAGCTGCAGGTGGATTCTAATACAGTCTCATGCTTCAAATTGGTAAAAAGAGATGTGGATATGGCTTCCTTAAAGTTTGTTAATTGTAAGCTTGGCGTCCCGGAGCAGTACTACGAAGCAGTCTTCAATAACCAATTTTGGCCGTGCTCTGTTAAGGTCAAAAGATTTATCAACAGGGAGAGGGCTAAGAAGAATGACAGTATTGTGAAGCTGACTGAAGCTGGAAGATCTTCAACCCCTATCCATTCGCCAAAAAACCCCCCAGTGATCGGCGCCGCTGGCGTCGATGTTCTCGTGGGGCTAAGGTCAAAGCCCTCATGACACCCTCACCACCCTCTTCACCTGGTCCCATTGTCTGCTTGTCTCCCATCGCACCCACAAAAACACCAGCCTAAGCGTGAACTTTCCTTTTTGTAAAAGGTTCGCTGCAGGCGGAGCTCGGCCGCAGCTCTATCGGATGGGCACTTAGCAATTATGCTTTCGCCGCCGCCCCCGCAAACTCTGCGCCCGCTTCTTCAATATCTTTTTCGTTAGCTGCTGTGCTTGGCATCTGCTGGGCTGTTTTATGCTCCTTTGGGCTCTTGTTCACCGTTGGATCTCCCACTTCTTTGGGTGTGCTCGACCGTTGCTTGCTCTGATGGGCTCGGGGCAGTTAGGCTTCCACCACTGCTTCCGCTCCTACCGTCTCCGCTCCTACAACATCATCTTCGAAAGCTGCTTAGCTCGACGTCTGCTGAGCTGATTTATGCAGCTTCGACTTCTGGGACTACTTTGTGGGTTTTTGCTGTGCATAGGCGGAACTGATGCTCTTACCTCTCTTAAGACTCTGCTAAATCGACTCCCTTAAGTGCTAACTCATGCTTTCGTCCGGATGGGTTGAGCTCCCTGGATGCTGCTGATACCTCGTTTAAGGTCCGAGCCGCATCGTTGCTTAAGGCGGCCACTGGATTGTTAGATTATGAAACGCGGCGGTACTTCAGGCTTCGGAACCTGCGCCGCATTCCTCACCTGCGTATATCGATGGCCCAGCCGGCAGATATTTTTTTAAAATATTTCTGGCGTCATCGCAATTGGATTATAATGTCATTAGTGGAAACCTGACTCAACATAGATTTCTTCGATAATGAGTTTTTCGACCCAAATCTATTCCAAGTTTTTCTCAAGGATCGTGATGCAGTATGGACTCAATGCTCCAGAGGAGGAGACGTTCTTATAGCGGTCAACTGTAGTCTTAGATGCGCGTCAATCCGCTTTTGGAATGGGGATTCTATCTTGGACCAACTTTGTGTTTCCCTGATCGCAGCGGATGACACTCTTTCTGGTGGTTTCTTATATACCCCCTTGCAGTAGCTTTGAGCTCTATAAATCGCACGTAGATGATATTACTCCCATAAGAAATGACGGCCGATTCCCAGTCCACATGTGTCTTCGGCGACCTTTCTTCTTTGGTCTGGTTGCCAGGTGCTGACTCTGGTCCCTAGAAACCTGCATCAGCCACATAAAATTGTAGTCATCGATGATCTTTTTAGTTTGGGACTGGTGCAGATTAATCACGTATTTAATAGATTGAATGAGACTTCCACGAATCTAGCAGTACTTTATCACTACTGTATTAATGCCTTTGCGAACCATTGCCAGGTAGATGTGGTGTATACTGATTTTGCCAAAGCATTCGACGAAGCTAGTCAAATTATACTGTTGGCCAAACTAGAGAAAATGGGCTTCCACTCGTGTATGCTTAGCTGGGTATGCTCCTATCTTAACGGCCGCATATATAGAGTTGCTTGTAATGATCAGTTCTCGAATGACTCATTGAGGCACCTGAGGGAATGTAGAGCGATGGGTGTATTTTGGGTGGAGTCTGATGGGGTTCCACAAGTAGGGTATAGATAGAGGCCAACAACATCTGGGCCTTATCTTTAATTGGTACTGTATTCCGTTCGCTTCCTTATCCGATGGGTTTTTCTATTTGCCGCTTCCGTCTGTTTACAATTGTTAGTTTTGTAACACATTTGTTCATTTTAACACCAAACCCACGCCCATTTTCCCGAAGCATGTCGGTCAAGAGTAGACAGTGGGTGTTGAGGTAGACAACGCTCGATGAGTGTGTTCATTACAGAATTAAGTGGAGCGCAACATGGGCCCATGCGGGCTTTTGGATAATATACTATCCATCCACTTATAGTTTTAGTTAGGTATTTCATTTTACGTTCAGGTTTTTATGGTCTCTGGATCTATTAGGAGTCATATGTGAGAAAATGTTTTTATATGCTACTTTCAATCAGCTCAGTAATAATCGAATATTTGTTTAAAACAAATTCCAATTAGGAATTATAGTTCTGAGACGAAATCAGTTCTATACCAGGATTTCCTTATTCAAACATTACTTTCTTACCATTAAAAATCGAGATTTTCTTAAGCTGGATAAATTTGGCTAGTTACATTTTTAATCGGTAATTGATTCGTTCTCTGTTTGTATTCTAAATATCATGGAAAATGCTGACCGGCAGTAATGAAAATTGAAATTCAACATCTGCAACGACTGAGTGAATAACGTGGATGTAGTTGAACCCCGTTGCAAGCATTCTTTTCTTAAACTTTGGCTCAAAAATGATCTTAAATAGATCCACCTTTACAAATATCGGACAGATTGAGCTGCAGTGATATAAACAAATTATTTTCGGTCGAAAAACTGATAACGAAATAATATTCAACGAGTTAGAATTCCCCAGATGTTCGTTTCGTTTTGATGGATCTGAAAGAATTTCAAATATAAATACAAATTTATGTATTAAATTCAGCGGCTCAGCCAACGACATTGCCATAGAGTATTATTTACCGTGTAAATTGTATTATTTCATAATGCCTAAACGGACACTTAGAACTACTTTTTCAAATTTCTAATTTATTGTTTGTCGTCCTGTCTTAGCTTTTTATTGGCATACTTATAGATCAGTAGTCAACATGAGTTGGAACGTATATGCAGGCGGTTAATAGAGAGATATTAAAATCATATTTAAATAGCGTCATGCGTCGCCGTAAACAAGGCAGCACAGAAAGTTTTGATGTTTTTCTCGACGCGTTGCTTTCCATTGCAGATTCTCTTCGTGAACCAATGCAGGATAATGACATTGCGATTAAAGTTCGCCATAACCTTAAACCGGGTAAAACACGAATTTTCGCACATAGATACCCCTAACTTAGCTACATTGCGTTATGAATGTCACCGCTACGAAGAAATTTTTTGTAGTACTCTGACTAAAGCAGCATGCTCGCCAACTTGAATTTCAATTGTCCACCAACTTGTGCCAATATGCACGTGAATATTATTTGTAGGCAAATTTTTAAGCGGTCAACATGTCAACGGACAATGACAGCGGCACTGTAATTTGGCGGGAAATAAATATTTGCTTCGAAAAAAATTTTTATTTAATTTAATAAATTTGTTCTTCATTTTGGCCTGCGCAAACAAGTGTTCTCGCTTCTAACCGTTTTCCCAAATGATGTTTGTACCAACGTTGCCATCCATTGGCAAGCATGTTGTTGCCAACAGACAAAATAGAATGATTTAAATGTCATGAAAGCATTTTGGCAAACACAAAACGCAAAACGTAAGATGGCTTTAAAAAACTTCACACAGGACATTCGTTGTGTGACGATAAGGGATGTGCACCGTCAGCCTCAGACCAACTTCTTAGGCAAGTGATGAACAATCAATACAACACTCATCCTCATATATCAATAACCGAATTTTTAACCCATTTCATTTGCGTAAATCTCAACCACTCCAGCCCAATTTTATTGTCTGTTGCAAAGCTGTTTCAAGCTATTTATCATACTGTATCACCGCTCGTTAACAAAATTAACGACATTCGACCTTACACAAACATTGACATATTTGGTCATTCGTATCTAACTCCCCTGATCAGCGGAGTCAACAAAAAAGAGCTAGCGCAACAAATAATATCACCGCAAACAATTGATAAATTTAAATCGGTTTTGCGAACTTCTGATGGCCAAATACATCCTGTTCTTGTCATGATCAAAATTTCTAGGTTACCTAGTTGGCGAAGGCATACTTTAAGTGAATCCCAATAAGATTAATGCTGAAACCCAAAAACAATAGAGAATATTTCTAGGAATGACTGGTTGATACCACAGATTCATTTCAAATTAATTCACAATTATATTTTAATTCACAGAATTATAGAATTCCTAATTTGGAATAATCAGCCTCCAGAGATCTTCGATAATATTAAAGCCAAGTTATGCTCTGCTCCGTGTCTTGTTCACCCTAATTATACTGCAGTGCGATGTTTTACTATATGGTGTAGGTGCAGTTCTAGCCCAATGTGATGATTCCGGCTGTCAACGTCCAATAGCTTGCATGTTTTTTACAGCTCAACGTAACTCTACATTCACCGAACTTGAAAGCATGGCCGTAGTTTTGATAACTAAGAAAATCAGTATGTACATTGAGGGTTAGAGAGACATTGCGTCAGAATGCAATTAGCTTCTCATAATCAACCAACATCTGCATATTGTAAAATGGCTGTTCGTAACAAGCAATTTTTATTATTCTAAAACAATTTTTAAAAAGCGTTTTTGGAAAGATATATAATATTATTTAAGTGGATCTTTCGCGACAACCGCTGCCCGAACGTGACCATTTTGACCATTAATACAATACATACGTCCTTGCTGCCTTTAGAGCTTGTCAGCGGATCGTCATGCGTAAAATGGCTGTATAAAGTGGGACCCAACACACTGCATTGTGTTAATCCAGACCTCATCATCTTGGAGGGAAAGCTGATTCCGTCCTGCACCACTAGGAACGTGCTTCATTTCAAGACGCTGCTGGTAAACCCTTAGAGCTGGTGGTGCATCAGTCCCTTGACCTTTGACAGCAGACCTGGATACCAAACTCGGTTAAACGCCTGCTGTTTGTCAAGAAAAGTCGCCACCGTATACTTCTTACTCTGGAAGCCAGAGGATGTATTTTCCGACACAGTGTAGCACAGTGTTCCTAAAACCAAACTGGTGGTTTGAAATTGCTTTCCTGACTTCCGGTTCCCTTAGCATTCAGTTGATAGCTTTCAACATCTTCATAGGCCCGCTCCTATGAAGGTGACCTAGTCGTGAGGCTGCAAAGACCTTTTCTACTACGTCAGCTGAAGAGGTCTAAATGGGACAGAATCTGTTTTCACGCGGCTTTTCTAATCGGAAATTTTGTAGCTGCCTGTCTCTTGAACCTTTTTGTAAGCTTGCAAATATTGAAGTTTATATCCTGATTAGGGGTCGCTTCCTCCAGCTCCTTGTTTAGAGAGATTTTCCGGTGCAGTTTAAGTACATGTTTCCCAGCCTTCGGTGTATTCTGTTCATATTCTGACTTTGCCTTCTAACGTACTCCCTCCTCAGCCGATGAGATAGGCTGATGACGGACAGGATCTACCTGGGCACCGTAGGGTCCTGGCTTCTCAAGGATGTCCCAACGTCGCGGTACATGCGTCCTTCATCCTTTTTCCCTGAATTTTAGCTGCATCGTCAACATCTTCTGAGAAGTTAAGGTCCATTTGGAGGTGTAGAGAATCCTCGAGAGATCTCTTAAACCTGCGAGTGTCACATCCAGGATACAGGAACACTTATCTTAGAGGCAGAAAGTTCTCTGCAAGCTGTAGATGTGTGATCAGGGTAGGGTGATCCGAACTGAGCTCATAGGCTTCCTTGATGGTCAGTCTGAAGACCTGGGTCTGAAGAGCCAGGTCTAGCAATGAAGGAGTTCTAGAATTGCAGGGATAGCAGGTTGGACTTCCCGTGGCTAGAATTTTAATTTGAGTGTTCTCCAGAGCTTCTGACAAAGCTGCGCCTCTCCTGTTGGCCCGGAAGTTACCCCAGTATCGGTGCTTTGCGTTAAAATCACCACCAAATATAAAAGGATCACCAGACAGTTGGATTAGAGA
Organism: Drosophila mayri; assembly: GCA_008042485.1. Classification (NCBI taxonomy): domain Eukaryota; kingdom Metazoa; phylum Arthropoda; class Insecta; order Diptera; family Drosophilidae; genus Drosophila; species Drosophila mayri. The sequence continues at coordinate 35,763 of VNJN01009206.1, forward strand.
TTTAAAGTTTTCGCAAGACCAAGAGCGCCTTTATAAAGGTACGCAGCCGCTACGTCGATTTTCCAAGCACAGAGGAAATCGTTATCATTGCAAGTTGCACCGTGTCTATGCAAACTGGTGGATGATGGTAGTTTATCAGCTCGCTCTTCACCAATATCGCTGCTCCTCCCGAAGCTGTATTACCAGGATAATCCTTTCCGTAAGTGTCGTAGCCGGTATAAGCTAAAACGAAGAAGAGTTTCCGAGACTAGTATAATACCTATTCTATATTGCTTAAAAACACCAGAAGCTCCACCCGGTTGGCAAGGATTCTTCTGTCCTTCCATATAGCGATCTTTATTGAAAATTTTGTTACGAGTGTACATAATGGACCTAAGATTCTATTGTCTATATTGTTAATGAAGGCTGTAATAATGAACTTAATGAAGGCTGTAATAATAAAATTGAAAGATTTACAGGAATAAAATGTATTCATTTTTAAAAACATCATTAAAAATTATTTTACCTAACATAGATTTTTACAAAACTTATATTATTTATATCTTTTTAGGGTGGCTGGTGGTGGAAGTCCTGCGGCAGAGGATTAAATGGACTTTACTTGCATGATCCGCAAGATTTAACTGCACGTCAAGGGATTGTATGGTTCCGGTGGAGGGGTTGGGATTATACCCTAAAAAAGTCTACTATGATGATTCGTCCTAAAATATCCCAATTACAGTCAATGTCTGGAAACTCTATGTAGGCAATTAGCGAAAATATAAATATTTCCTTTGTTATGTTTTAATGGCACAGACATAATAGTTAGATCAAAGTATTCTACCAACATGTATTTTGAATCTTTAATGTGCATAAATTTTTTAGCCTATAAATGTTACATGCACATCATACACTTTTTGTAGCTATGTAAATATACTAGATTGTAAAATATTTAAATACATTAAGATGACAGCTTCAATAGAAAATAAAAATCCAAAAATGTCTTTCATTTTTTTTTTACAGAGCGAACAAAAAAAATATGAATCAAGAGTTGAGTAGGATTATTGAGTCGCTGCCAAAGGCAGCAACGAAGCCGGACGTCGCATCCACCAGGGTGAGCTATCAAAGGCACATAGCAAGGAACAAGATCGAATGAAGAAAAATTAAACCTATACTCGCCCGGGCCCTTTGGTGGCAAAGGGGTGATCCTCACTCGCGTCCAGCAAGTGCCTCTTTTTCCTTGATTCGCCCGGATTCACTTAGTTTCCGCAACCCACGCCTTCTACGGGTTTCCAGTCCAGGGAATTAAGACACAATTTAGCCGCCTGTAGCAAGGAACCAGTCAACCTCTCCCGCGTAGGAACCTGCGACAGAAGCGGCCCGATCAGGGTAGCAAGGTAGCAAATCGGATGCCAGTAATTATAGAGGTATCTCTCTCTATATCCCTCTCTAAACTTTCGTTCTCAGAACACGTTTCTTGTATGGTTAACAAAGCCAGAGGCCTGCTGGGATTCATTAAAAGGTGGTCAAAGGAATTCGATTTCCCTTATTCAACGAAGACTCTCTTCATTTCTTTAGTTCGCCCTATATTGGAGTACGGTTCGTGTGTCTGGAGTTCTCAATTTGGAGTCCATATTATCCGCATTGAATCTGTCCAGAAAAACTTAATGCCTTTCGCCCTCCGTGGCCTACCCTGGGATACTAATCTTAGATTACCGTCTTACTCTAGTAGACTCCTCCTATTTAACCTACCTTCTTTAGCTAATTGTAGGACGATGCTTGGCGTCGTCTTCCTACATAAACTTATTCACAGGGATGTGGAGAGCCCCTTCTTGTTGGGCCAGCTCAATTTCCATGTTCCCCGTCGTTCATGTAGAAACTTTATCCCTTTAGTAGTTAACCACTGTAGGCGTGAGTTTGAAGTGCTTGAACCCTTTAGGGTTTTATGTACGGATTACAATCGTCTCTTTAGTAGTATTGAAGGCATTGAAAGCCTTCAAAAATTAAAAACTGTATTGCTTCTAGTACTAGCCCGTAGTATATCTTGATTCTTCCTCGTCCTATTATATTTTGATAGCCTTGCAGGGTATTATACATAATTTAAGTCAGAAGTTTGCAACGCAGTGAAGGAGGCATCTCCGACCCTATAAAGTATATATATTCTTGATCAGGATCGACAGCCGAGTCGATCTAGCCATGTCGGTCTGTTCGTTTGTCTGTTTGTTCGTCCGTCTGTCCCTCAGTTTTAAAGCTATCTCATCTTAATGAAACTTTGCAGTTAGTCTTCTATATACTCTTCCTTTTACATTTGTCGGAACGGGCCGGATCGGACGACTATATCTATATATATATGCCATAGGAACGGTCGGAAGATTTTACGAAAAAATATTATAACTATGTCATTTTTCAAGATATTTTAAATAAACGTGATATTTGGCCATCTTAGATTATTTTAGAATTTTGGTTTGAATTCCATGAAAATCGGTGATGTTAAAAACTGTGGAAGTAATAGAAGTAGAATAAAGAGGAAGTATAGAGGTGAAAAGTTAAAGTAATTAGGATGAAGTAATACGAGAAGAATTTGAGGGTTAGTTAAAAGTGCAGTATATAATCAAATCAAATGGCCGTGGCTAGACGTCGGTTCGATCGTGGTGACGGATGGTTTAAGGTTGCGTCGAGCAGTTCGGTCGGCAAGCGGTTGTCGCCAAGTTGCCAACGGTTGCGGGTCGATGGTTCGATGTGCGCCGAGCGGTTGGTCGAACGAACGAATTTCGACGGGTGGCGACAGATGGTTGTTGAGGGTAGTTCGACGCCGGAGCAAGTGGCTCGATCGAGCAAGGTTGTACACAAAAGTGATTGGTTCGAACGGTTCGATCGTACGTTTGGACAGTGGGCCAAGTGAGTGGATGGAGTCAAATATGAAATACAATTTTCCTGTTCGCATGTATTAGGCAGGGCACTGTGGTATACAGGGCAACTGTAGAGATATCGTCCATCCACAGTTACGGAGCGATCACGTAGGGGGATCCGTCCAAGTTTAGTTCCCGAAGACACATTCAAAAGACTTATCGTTTTGGGTTTAATTTCTCAATACAATTATTTTATTTATTTTGTCTTTATGGTTATGTAGTTGCCGCTCCAAGCTCACATCATCGTCTGTACTTATTGATCTACCTTTAGAATTAATTAAGGCTAAGTCTTATAGCTGCGCTGCCAATAGCGGCAGCGGAAAGTCATGTATATAATATTCTTAAATGCATAGCTATGCTCGCTTAGGCTGAGCGCGGAGGCATATACACATATATATACATTGGTCCGCTCGTGCAGCAATTATGCTGACACTTGCATTCGTTGGGTGCAGGCCAATGTATAAGTGGGCGCTTCATATTTCGTCCACTTGAAGTTAATGACCGCAATTGTATTGCGTAAACACCTGCAACAAAGTGTTACAGTGTGGACCCGTTAAGTACTCTTGGTACGATGGGTATTTAATATATGTGCATACTACATCTCCCTCCTTTTGAAAAATAACGTAATGTAATGAAGTTATTTTATAATTTT
>VNJN01009219.1:792-18955 GCA_008042485.1 Drosophila mayri
GGCGGCCTCAGTGGGCGTGGCGGCCTCAGTGGGCGTGGCGGCCTCAGTGGGCGTGGCGGCCTCGATATGCAGGCGGCACGGGCATTGGCACCGGCTCTGTCGACGACACTGGCAGAGGGTGACTTTGCGACGGCGACGCGCGGGTGGCGATCGTGGCCGGTGTCACTTGTGCAGCGGCGCACGGGCGGTGGATACTAGCGGCGTGGCGGCTGCGCACGTGACGGGTGGGCGGCGCACTATCGGGACACTCGCGGACGCGGACGAGTTGCTGGCTGGAGGCGCGGGCGCGGACACTGCCGGGAACACTGGCAGGTGGCAGAATTGCGGAGTCGCGGAGTCGCGGACACTGGCGGCGTTGCACAGATTCCGGTGGCTAATACTGGCGGCAGTAGACTCGGCGGGGCTGGTGACAGCAGCGCGGCAGGGCTGTACGCAGCGGGTCGGGCAAATCACGTGGCGGACTGGGTTTTCGCGGCGAGGGCGGCACGTGTGTGTCAGGCGATTTGCTGGGATAAAAGAGATCTTCTGCCGGCACGTGCTGCTTTTTGTAGTTGGTTGTAAACAACTCAAAATAACGGGACCCGCCAAACATAACGGCGCTCTCAAGCTTTTGGTGAGACCGTAGCCGCCGGTTTATCGATAGGGTTAATCGATAGGTACCCATGGCTTAAAAATAGCTAATTTAAAGGCTAGCTTATATACTAAGAGAATCTCTACTTATATACTAGATGTAGACATTAGCGGGTGGTATTTAAATTACAATTTATTTATAATAAAAAAATGTTTGTGTGTCCGTGCAGCGGGCGTCACACACAATTGAATAAAACTCGAAATGCTTTAAAAAAGAAATTTCTCGAGTTAGAACAATATAAATCTCAGAATATTACGGGATTGGAGGAAACATTTAAATCTATAACTGATCCTTTAAATGAATTGGAAATGTATATAGAAAAAACTATAAAAAAGAATTTGATATTAGGACACCACATATGAAAAAGAGGAAACTATAATTTTATACAGCAGCTACTAAGAGTTCAAAACCTAAATATGAGGAATAGAAACCATTGGATTGGAGGCTAAAAAGTGATGAGGATTACGGGGATACACTTGATGAGAATGAAAATGATGATGATGATGAAGACGATCATTTTTATTCACAACCAGCTATAGATGATGATGACGACGATGTTGTAGGTGATTCTTTCTCATTCTCTCCACCTATACATCACTCCCAACAATCATCACCCGTGTTACCAAACCAAACGAGTGTTCACCCATCAAGTGTATCATCATTTCAACCCTCCCCTCCTCATACATCATCATTGACTCCGATTCAACCACCACCGCTTGAAGAGAGTTTAAAAAATTGTAATGTTAGTCAGCTAGCGCGAGATCACATTTTGGATAAGACATATGGTCCATACAAAAATGAAAGTGGCCAATTAATGATAGGAAATAACTAAATAAATGTAACAAATAATTCGATTGAATTTGATGATGGACAAAACTGGCGACACTCTAGTGAATTATATTCTTTAATATTTCATCATCTTCCGAAAAATTATAATACTGATGATCTCGGAATATACAGAGAAATTCAATTAAAAACTAATGTGTATTGAAGAAATTTTCAAGCAAATGGCCAAGTGAAGGGGACGAGAGCATTAAAATATTCTCGGATTATTAAACCACCCAAACACAAGCCTGCAACCGTAACCGGATCTGGATTCATCAGACTTGAGAGGAATAAACCGAATTATGTATAATGGAATGATCCGAAAGAGCTGGTAGAACGACTTCATCTTTTAATAGCTTCCGAGACGGCGGGAGACACAAATCACACAAACGAAATTACATCAATAATGGAAGAACTGAGAGAAGCAAAAATTAAATACAAATTTACTATATATTATAGTTCAATCATCAAATGAGATTATACTCATCATGTCCGTTGACTAGTTTGGACGTTATATTAATGAAAAGCGGAGCACTAACAATTTAAACGATATAAAAAAACGGAGACGGGACTCTATTTAGATACGGATGGCAATTTTAACACTCAGAGAAGACGCATAAAAAACGGAGGATTCCCAAAAGAAAATACCGACATGATGGCTATGGCTATATGGCTATATAGCTATGGCTATAGATGATTTGAGAAAATTTCTAACTTCCATGCTAACAAATTATCAACTAGATACTTGACAAAGTTTCGATGGACTTGAGGCAATCGATATTGATACAGAGGGGAATTTTAATTTACAGCATATGAAAAATGGTGGCATTCAAAAAGAAAATGTAAATATGGTCAACAAGGAGTATGTTGAATTATCTATAAAACAGATCTTCATCTGATTTCTCATCATCAACAATTAGTAGATTTTAAAGGTGTGGAAATTGAATCTCGGGTAGAAAGACTCGAGTTAGTTTTAACAGAGATTATTGAAAAGGGTGGTATGCAAATGAATTTGTAAAATCTGAAATCTGAAATCTGTAAAGCTAGAAATCATGAGAAAACAAGGTATTATTAATGAATTACATGCTCCAGCTCGAAAAATTTTTCCGCTCAGAAGGGTAATTACAAAGGGGATAAATTGGTTATGGCAGGCTGATTTGGTGGAAATGGGAATACTCGTTCACGAATAATGGGTGTCGTTACCTGCTGACAGTAATTGACATATTTTCCAAATTTGCGTGGGGTGAAGCACTTAAAACTAAGACTGCAAAGGATGTTGCTGAAGCAATGTAAAAAATATTCAAATCTGGTCGTGGCGTACCTAAGCATCTTCAAACAGATGACGGTAAAGAGTTTTTTAAACACACAATTCAAGTCTTTGATGATTCGTCATCAAATAAATCATTATTCAACGTATAGTACTCTAAAGGCTTTAATTGTTGAGCAATTCAACAGGACATTAAAATCAGGGACCGTAATCATTATAAGTTTTATTGAAAAACTTAAATGGTAATGAATATTTTTAGATTTTTTCTTTAGTCATCAAAAATAATCATTAGACTTGAGTGAAAAATATATAACTTACAAATAAAAATCATTTTTGATCAAAAAAATAGAATTCAAAAATAATGATTATTCATGATTTTTATTTTTTTTTTGCTCAAAATAAAACTCAAAACCAAATCACGGGTTCCGTGCTAGACTTTTGACCAATATTATTTCATATTCCTTTATTAGGACCGTAAAGCTACCTCCCCGTACAAAAAAAAACAAAAAAAAGTCGTAGTCGTCTTTTTCAATATTGTAAAGTACAATTAGTAATGAAACCTCATTCCTAATCGTGTCTCACTATGGGTAGGAAGTATAATTTAAATATTCGAAATATTTTTACATATAGCGCGGAAAAAAATGTTTCTGAATGTAAAATTTGCAAACAACAATTCCGTGGCAACTATGTTTGCAATATTAAACGACACCTAGAAGTGAAACATAGAAATGAATACAATAAACTTAACGAAAGTTATGAAACTGAAATACCTGAAAAGAAACAGCAATTTTCTTTTATCCTCGGACAAGAAGAGGTGAAGAATGCCTGCAGTGACCTAGTGACCGCAAAACAAAAATTCCTTTGGCAGTGCTGGATTCCAAAGGGTTTAAAACATTAACAGCTCAAATATTTAGTCGCTTAGACATGCCCGCCGTAACATCAAGAAACATAATGAGTTTGGTAAACGACAAATACATGGAAATAAAAAGCGAAATGGTCAAGACATTCAAAAACAGGATCATCTGCCTAAAAATGGATACGGCTACAAGATGCAACCGCGGTATTCTGTGCTCAAACATGCAGTTTATAGAACACGGTGATGTCAACGTTAAAACTTTGGGCCTAATAGAGCTCAAACAATCGCACACTTCACAATATATTTGCAATGAAGTAAAGGCCATTCTAAGTGACTTCAGCATTAACAAGGAACAGATTTATAGCGTCACGACCGATAATGGGCGAAACATGATCAAGGCAGTAGAACTGCTAGGTAGCTGCGAGGTGGACGATTAGGTCGAGAAAGATGGGAAGGATCATTTCGATGATGAAGAGATGCTGATGAATTTGAAACTGCATTCAGTGAAATCAATAAAATGTGCGGCGTACACCCTTCAACTCGCTGTCAAAGACTTTTTACAACGCCTGGAATCTGTCGATTTTATTGACAAAGCACGTCGCATTGTGGTGTAAAGGTAATATTCGAAATTTATTTCATTTTTTATAAACGCTATTGCGTTCCTTTCTGGGGTGTAGACATTTGATAACGGATGAGTCCTTGCCACAACCTATACTGGATGTTCCGACTCGATGGAGCTCTACGTACTCTATATTAAGCAAGCTTCAACAATTTGAGGAATTTTGCAAAAGGCCTTTTAAAAATGTTCTTAAACTTAGAGTCAATGAGTGGTGCGACTTAAAGAGACTTGTGAGTACCCTGGAACCTGCGTATCTCGCCACAGTGAAGCTGCAAAGTTCGCAGTTGTTCATGGGCGACTTTTATAAGTTATGGCTGGAACTCAAGCTCACTGTTGATACAATGGATACTCATGAAAGTAATTTTTTTAGTAATTGCATCCATGAAAGGGAAAAAAAACCTTTTGGAATGCGAAACGGTGACTTGCAGCATTTACTTAGATCCGAGAATACGTAGAGTATTATTGAAAAATCCTGACGAACTGATGCTAGCTAGAGCACAATTAAAAAATCTTATTTCAAAACAAGCTTACTTGAAAAAACCGGTAAGTATTAGTTTCTCATATAATGTATAAGTTAAATTTCATAAACATATATTTCAGTTTAGTATAAAAGTGGAAAATACGGATGCGCCATCCATAACATTGCAGGTATCTCTGCTAGACAACTTTTTAAAATCAATTGAAGTAGCTTCAGGAGACGAAATTAAAGAGAACGAAGTTCCTAACCACTTAAAAAAGGGATGTGAAGAAATTGACAGTTACTGTCCCAAACCAATACCTTCGACCACCAATATAATGGAGTATTGGGAGGAAAAAAAATTTGAGTACTCCAACTTCTGCTAGCAGAAATAGTGAATTCGGTTCCAGCGACACAAGTAAGCGTCGAAAGAGCATTTTCCGCACTGAAAATGATGCTAACGGATCAAAGGTGTAACATAGCGGACGATTCACTAGACAAATTACTTTTTGGAAAACTAAATAAAAATGATGAATATTACACCAAAGACCAAAACCAATTCTTAAATTCAATATTTCGGTACGAGGAGGTAGCTTTACGGTCCTAATAAAGGAATATGAAATAATATTGGTCAAAAGTCTAACACGGAACCCGTGATTTGGTTTTGAGTTTTATTTTGAGCAAAAAAAAAAAAATCATGAATAATAATTATTTTTGAATTCTATTTTTTTGATTAAAAATGATTTTTATTTGTAAGTTATATATTTTTCACTCAAGTCTAATGATTATTTTTGATGAGTAGAGAAATAATCATAAACTGTCTTGATTTTTATATTTCAAAAACAAAAATAATCATTATTTACGGTCCCTGATTAAAAGAGCTCATGTGGAAAGAGTTTTCTTATAATGGAACATATAAATGGATTGATATGTACAAAAAGTTGATTGACTTTTACAACAAAAAAATTCATAGAACCTTTAAAATGGCTCCCATTGAAGTGAACAGCGAAAATGAGAAACATATCTTGGGAACTATATACAATAATATAAAAATGTTTGTGGGGAGCAAACTGAAAGTCGGAGATAATGTTCGAATTTCGAAATATAAAGGGGGATTTGAGAAATCGTACACTTCAAATTGGAATGTCGAGATTTTTAGAATCTACAACGTTCAAAATACATATCCAACGACATATCTATTGGAAGATTTAAATGGGAATCCCGTTAAGGGTGGGTTCTATAGGGAGGAGCTGAAAAAAACCAATTTCCCAATATCTTCCTAGCAGAGAAGGTACTTAAAAGAGAAGGAAAAAGATCACTTGTACGTTGGTTGGGTTTCCCAGAAAGTGATGATAGCTGGATAAATAATTCTGAAATTTTGTTATTAAATATATACAACAATTTAAGATTTTCTTTTGATTTTTATTTCAAGTATTTTAAACAATTTTCATCGTGGCTTATTTTTATTATTATAATTATTATATACAAAATAAATTTAACTCATTTGATAAACTTAGAATAAACATTTTTTGATAAATTATTATATTACAATTTACAATATTCGTTTTATTTACAAAATCCATTTTTATTATTTTTAAAAGAGTCGACATTTTAGAGTCGACATATAACTCTCAATCTCACTTGCCATTGTCTTATAATGCCCTATTGTTAGAGTCGAAATCCCATCTTGAGATATTATTCTTTTATCATCTTTGTTGTCTAGCGTTATTTTTTGTAATTTTTAATGTACTTATTTCATGCCCTCTAGACCTAAACATATACATACTATTACTTTCTTGCTGTCCTGTTAACAAACAATTTTTATAATTATTGAATGTTATTTTTTCTAACAACTTCGCTTCACTCCCTTATTTTTCTTGACACATTTTTCGGGCTGACTACCTGCACCCTCTGATGTGTAGGCATACATTTTTGAGCGAAGACCCACAAACTCTGTCATTGACCTACCATGCAGCTCATCTTTGAAGTACCGTAAACGTTTTTTATTACTTTGTGGGAAGTTATATTGCCTAGCCAATTCATCCGGATATTCAGATGTATCGAATTTTAATTCGACATCACCACTAAAGTCCCTATATAAATCCTCTGATTTAATGGAATATATAAATGAATCTGTATCCATGTAGTTCAATTTTAGTGTATCCCGGAATTTCGCTTTCATATAAGAATAGTGAAAATCATACATCATCCATTTTGAAAGCTCCAACAATACAAAACCTAGGTTGGCTTATCACAAACATTATGGAAACGATTCATTTGGATAGCATACATGGTTTCACTAAACTTTATAGCACTGTGAAAGTTGGATCTGGATATCAAGTCCCTTGCACATAACCTAAGGCGCCTACCTTGGGAAGATACAGGTGGGGATTCCCATTCTGTAATTAGACGAATATCTTTGCGCTTCAAGCTGTCCTCCATAGTTTTCCTGTATACCGAGTTGTTTAAAAGCTTTAAAAAGTCTTTCTCAAAATTACTTTTGGCCCTAGTCCTATGTTCAGTGTTAATATCAATATACTTCTTCAACCACGATTTTTGCTTAAATTGAAGCATACTGTGCACCTTTTCGAGTACCATTCCGTTTGCTAAACACTGCTGTAAGCTTTTATAGTGAATAATGTATTTCTTTTTATCACATAGATCAGGTATTAATTTGGTGGTCTTTGAAATTTTGGAGGGTAATCTATTGGATGGACAAAATGGTAGATCATTATGATCATCGTGAAGCGAGTATTGATATTTCAAATCTACTTCTAGAATATATCCATACTCACTATTTTTAGGAATAGAATTAACATCGAATAATTCGATTTCTGATTGTTCCATCCATTTGAAACCAGTATATGGAAGGGCTTCAGACATTGCCCACCCGTATAAATTATTAGCATCCACATACATCAAATATTCTGATTCCTTTGTAGAATCAAAATCTTTGAGATATTTGTGATTTGCTTTTGTGTATCTATGGCTACATTGGACTAGACCCCCTCGAATCCCAGACTGAATATATCTAATCATATCAATGTCAGTGAGTAACTCAAGGGATATCTGCGTACTTTTCAACATAGCGTCCCATGACAAGCCTGGAGTTGTATAACAATAATCAGGGTCGAGTTCATTGATTTTCGAACAAATACCCCTGAAATTCTGGAAAACGTCTGTGAGCTGCAAAACATCCGTTTTCAAATACAGCTATAAATAGTCCTTAAGCGTTTGACATTTAAAGTGATTCCAATCCTGAACTGCATGGCGATAATCACCTTCAGAGCATCCTAAGTCTGTTAATTTTCTGTAAAATGAGCTCCTTGGTGGGAGAGAACTATCGGAATGTTTCTGCTCAGAATCTAAGTATTCATAAGGGAATACACCTTTCTATAAAGCAAAGAAAAATCTGTGATATTTGGAAATTGATTTCGAAGAACTTTGAAATCCCCTTCATTTAAATTTCCTGCCAGTGTATCTAGGCTAGGGGGCATAAAATGAAAAGTATCTAAAAATCTCATCTCCATCTTAATTGTTCCAATGGAAATAAATTTAGATATTGAGATGTATAATTCCTTGCTCAAAGGAATTATTTTAATTTCTCCCTCAATCTCCCCAAGTTCTTTCACAAATAAGTGAGAATCGTACTTGGTAAAATAGTGGAAGAAAACTTTTATCCCAGTTTTCTTCAACTATTTTACCAAGTACGATTCTCACTTATTTGTGAAAGAACTTGGGAAGATTGAGGGAGAAATTAAAATAATTCCTCCCCCCGTCTTATATTAATCATACAAAAAGACGCGTAAACATGGAGTTCACTAACGCCGAAATTCGCGACATTTTAAAGTTTTCCTTCGTTAAAGGCAAATCCGCTAGAGAAACGTTCCGTGAGATTAATGGTGTTTTGGGGGATGGTACTCTATCACTTCGAACCGCGGAGGAATGGTTTCGACGATTGACGGCCAGGAAGGTATTGCTGTGTGTTTGGTGGGATTGGAAGGGAATCATCCACTATGAGCTGCACACTTCGTTGATGACTCGTCAGAAGCTACGGGAGCTCGGATGGGAGGTTTTATTGCATCCACCATATAGCCCGGACATAGCGCCAAGTGATTACCACCTTTTCCTGTCCATGACGAACGCCCTTGGTGGTGTAAAGTTGGACTCAAAAGAGGCTTGTGAAAAGTGGCTGTCCGAGTTCTTCGCAAATAAGGAGGGGGCTTCTACGACCGTTCACTTGGAAGAGACAAAAGAGATATGTATATATGTATATTGATTATATTGTCGGTTCGTATGTATTAAAAATGATCCGAGTTTTCCTTCAGTAAAGATGACTCTGCACCTCTGTCTATTAAGTTTCTTTCCTGTTTCTACGTTAACAAAATTTATATATATATTTTGGCTGAGATTAATAGGGCGAACTTTTACGTTCTTTTTTGGCCTTCGTCAATATATGAGGATTCAAGGAGTTTTCGTAGGTTGTCAATTTCTGTTGAAAATTTTTCTGCAGTTTTGCTCTTTTGGCTTGTTTTTGCCATTTTGGCTTTAACTACCTCGGATGTTTCTCCGACTATAGTATCTTGCAGTTTTCTAATTATTCCTGTAATAGTATTCACAATTTCTGACCTTATATAAGGTTGATCCTACTGTTTTTGACTTTATCACTTCGACTGCTAATTCTTCGAAATGTTCTTTTGTTAAATTTACTAGTCTTGAAGCCTTTACGAATCTTTGTAAATGGATTTTTTGTCCATTAAATTCGATAATGGCATTTGATATGTCTATAATGTAAGTTCGCTTTAAGGCTGGGTCCGCAATCATGTATGTTATTGTATCTAATGAGCTTAAAAAAGTATCTGTGTAAGATAAAAACCCTGACTTTTCTTCATCCTCTTTCTTTGCTGCAGGTATTGTTAATACAGCAGGAATGGTAAGATTGTTCAAATCCGGATTTTCTATTTTGGGTTCCGTTTCAAATTCTTCCGGATTTAAATCGAAATCTTCCTCATCTGATTCTTTCAATGCTACTTTTTCGTCACCAGTCGGTTCTGTTGATTCCGGTCCGTCATCAGTTACAACTGATAGCGACAGATGTTTCAAGATTAAATTTTTGTTTAATCGAGATTAAATTTACTCGAAGTCTGGCTAAGAATTTGGATACCTTAGACCAATTATATTTATTTAGCTTTTTCCGTTGGTCATGTATTAGTACTTGTGCGTTATTAAAACACTTTGCGATTATACATGCGTGTTTCTGAACTTTGTTTTCCTGGATTTGCCTGTTTTGGGTAAGTGATTTATATGACTTGTCAAATTCAATTTCGTGTTTACAGAGTCGGTTTTTTTAGGTGTAATTGTGTTTATTGTAGGTGTACAGGATTTTATTGTTTATTTTTCGTTAATAGTGTTTTGCGCCTTCAAATCTCTCTCTTCTGTTCAACTTCCTTCACTCCATTTATTTACATTTTCTTCTATTTACATTTTATTGTGAGCGGCACGCGTCACACACCACAACACAATTTTTGTTCCTTCCTTTGTTCTTCCATGCGCATCCACCGGTCCTTGAACGTTTCTTCTTGGATCCCCGACCCTTCAGTGGCCTCGTCGAATACTGTTCCTGGTAGCCGTAGTTCCCTACCCAGTATTAACTGTGCGGGACTATACTGTTGACTATACTTGTTGTGTTCAAGGTGAACGCCAACATTAGTTCCGGTAGTTGATCGTCCTATTACGTTTGGTTCTCTCCTGTTATCTGGGCTAACATTGTTTTGATTGTTTGGTTTGTCCGTTCTGTCGGGTTTTCTTGAGGTGTATAGGGTACCGTGAATTGTTGTGTTATACCCCATTGTTCCATCGCTTGTCTTGTCTTCCTTCCCGTGAACTGGATCCCGTTGTCCGATACCAGAATTTTAGGCGCACCAAACCTCGCCAGTATCCGCTCCCGAAATGACTTTAGGAATGCCTCCGCCGTCGCTTGCCGGATTGCTGCCAAATCCACCCACCTTGAGTACTTGTCGACCATTACCAGCAACACAGAGAATGTGTCGTACGTGGCAGTGGCCCCACAAAGTCGACGTATACCGTCTCCCACGGTGCTTCCGCCACTTGCGTTAGCATTTTCCCGGCTGCTTTCTGTTGCGAGACCTTGTATTTCTGGCAACTGTCGCATGATCTTACAAACTTCCTTGTGTCCCTGGTTAATCCCGGCCAAAAATACCTTGCTTATATTCTTGTTATTGTTTTGAATATTCCAAGGTGCCCTGCTTCCGCTGCGCTGTGGTTTTTCCTCATAATCTGCGGAATCTCGCCTGCTGTCGCGCACAGCTTCCACCGCTGCTGGTCTCTCCCTTGTCCACTCCGTTTGTATAACCACCCCTCCGACATTTGGTACTCCTCACTATGTGAGTCATCTTGGTGTCTTAATCCCTTGATTTCCACCTGCGGCAATTTTGATAGGGCATCCGCTACCACATTGAGTTTCCCCTTCCTGTACTGCACATCGAATTGGTATGGTTGTAATTCCAACGCCCACCTGGCGACTCTCCCCGCCGGCATTTTGATCGAATTTAGCCATTTCAGTGCCATATGATCTGTTACAACCGTAAATGGATATCCCTCGAGATACATCTTGTATTTTTCAATGCCCCAATAAATGGCCAGGCACTCTTTTTCCGTCGCGCTGTATTTTTGTTCTGTCTTATTTAATCGAAGACTGGCGAACGAGATTACGTGCTCCCCATCCTCTGCTTCCCTTCCGGATAAACTCCTGCAGCGGCCCGGCTTGCTCCGTGAAGTTCGGTACAAATCGTCTGTACCATGATGCCATCCCTAGAAAACTGTGTACTTCTTTTGTTGATTTTGGTGCTGGTAGCCCCTGGATTGCCGCTACCTACTCAGGATCTGTGTGGATTCCCCGATTGCTGACGACGTGCCCCAAGTACTTCAGCTCCTCCTGGAAGAAGTGACATTTGTCCTGGTTTATCCGCAAGTTTTCCCTCTGCAGCCGCTCAAACACCTCATCATAAGTGTTCCTCCTTGGTTAGCCCTACCACGATAATGTCGTCTAGGTATGCAAAGGCATGGGGCTCCATCTCCGGCCCGATGATGGTGTCCAATGCTCGCTGGAATGTTGCAGGTGCCGTCGTGAGCCCAAACGGCATCACTTTCCATTGGAACAATCCCCTCCCCGGTACCGTAAACGCCGTATATTGCTTGCTCCCCTCGTCCATTGGGATCTGCCAATACCCTGCTTTAAGATCTATCGTGCTTATGTATTTCGCCTCCCGCAGGATGAAGTTCATTCGTGGCACCGCATCCTTCTCAGTCTTGTCGTTTCATAGCCGATAATCGATGCACATCCGCCACTCGTTCTTCTTCTTCCTGACTAGTACCACGGGTGCACTGTATGGACTCCTTGACCTCTCTATCAGTCCCAGCGACAATAACTCATCCACCTGCTCGTCAATAATCGCCTGTTGCCTCGGGTTTCTTGGGTAATATCTTTGCTTTATTGGTTTGCCGTCCGTCAGTTATATCTTGTGTGTTTCGAATACTTGCCTCTGCTCTGTCGCTGCGTTGCTGACCCCCTGCATGTTTCGAATACTTGCCTCTGCTCCCTCAAAAAGTTCTCTATCTTTTCCTCCAGTGCATCTTCCGGGTCCTTTGTCTCCGACATTTCCATTCCCTCGTTGTCGCTGCTTCCCGCCTTCTTTATCTCCAGCTCTAGCTCTCTTCGTACCCTCGCTAAGAAATCCATTCCTAACAAGATGCCTCCACTCACATCTGTCATGATCATGAACGATGCTTCGATTCGTGCTCCTCCGAATCTAATCTTGACATGGAACTCCCCTATCACGTGCTGCTTCATTCCGTTGGCCAGTGTTATTTCTGCCCTCACTCAGCTCCATCTCCCGTGCTCCCGCAGATCCTGGTATGTGTTTCTGCTGATCGCGCTCCGTGATGCTCCAGTGTCTATGACCCCCTTTATTATTCTTTCCCCGACCCCAATCCTTGCTATGATTTGGAACCCGTCGCATGTCAGATCGTCCCTTGGGTCTGGCCTTTGCTTCGTGGCCTGAGCTGCCAGCTTTAATTGCTCAGGCCTTACGCGTTTCCCGTCGGCGCTCTACAGTATTGTGTAATCCTTACTCCGTTCTTCTCACAGGCTCAACAGAACAGCCTCGGTGGATTGCCACAATTGCGTTCTGCGTGCCCCGCATCTGAAGCACATCTATTGCTTTATCTTTTGTTGTACCGGTCGTATTGCACCCGCCGCGGCTTCAATTTCCTCTACCTCCTCTGTCAGTTTCAAGAACTCTGTTAACGTGTTAATCCCGTTCCGCCGGCTGTACAATTTTATTTTGCTCCTGCATTTTTTATACACCCTGTCCAATTTTTCACTCTCGGAAAGCTTCGTGAAACGCATTAACTTCCGAAATTCGGTAGCATAATCCCTTACTGGTTCGTTCTTTCGTTGCCGCATTTGGAAGATCTGTTGTTCCAGCTGTTCTTCGGACCTCGGTGGCAGGAAGTACTCTAGCAGCTCCTCTTTCAATTGATCCCAGGTTCTTATCTCGATCGGCATTGTGTTTCACCAATCAGCTGCGACTCCCTCAAGGATGAATGGCATGGTTTGGATCAACTGGTCCACTGCCATCCCGTACCCCTTTGCCCACTGTTCTATTTTTTCCAATAACTCCAGTGGGTTCGTTGTTCCTTGGTAGCTGATCCCCCATCCGCGCACCCGATCAATAATCTCTGTTCCCACTTTTCTCCCCTGCCTCTCCTTCCTCGGCCAGTTACCACGATCGTCGGTGCTCTTGCTGGGCTTTTTTCTCTTTTCTACCTCTCTGCCAAGGCTTCCAGTCTCTGTTTTATGCTCTCTGTATGATCCGTCTTTTTACAGAACGGCGACAGCTCCTTCCTTAAGTCTTCCAATTTCCCTGCTTGGTCCCGGCTGGCGGGCACGGTCAGTTCAAAGGGCGATGGGCCCGGGAGCCTGTGGAGAAAGAGAAGAGACTAGGGGTGGGACTCGCAAGTCTTCCTGAACGGACTCGAACGCCTTCCAAGAGAGAATGGTCGAGGGGACTCGAAAGTCTTCAGTGGGCGGGAGAGAGAGAGGGTGGACTCGAAAGTTTTCCAAGAGAGAATTCGCGATGGACTCGAAAGTCTTCAGTGGGCGGGAGGGAGAGAGGGTGGACTCGAAAGTCTTCCAAGAGAGAATTCGCGATGGACTCGAAGGTCTTCAGTGGGCGGGGGAGAGAGGGTGGACTCGAAAGTCTTCTAAGAGAGAAATCGCGATGGACTCGAAAGTCTTCAGTGGGCGGGAGAGAGAGAAAGCGGGCGGACTCGTAAGTCGTTAGAGAGAGAGAGAGAATTTGGCCGAATTAAATGCCGTGACTCGAAAATCGTCCGACAATTTATCGCAAACCCAAATCCCCCAAGATTCGGGTTGCCCAAAAATATGACTTGGGTGCTGACTACTGGAAGTGGCTTACCGCTTCCGATCGCTGTCGGCTGCTAAGTGATTTCCTATGGCCAGTGGTCCACATTATATAGGGCCTGGCCGTTCAGTGTGCCCCTAGCCGCTAGTGTGGCCCTTTCTTCGCGCATGCGCGCATTTCAATTCAAATCTCTCATCTTTCCTCCTTCCCCTATTTATCCCCAATGTTTATTCCAATCAGTTGTTTTCAACTTCCTTTATATTTTATTTATTTTTAACTTCCTTTCTTTATCTTTGCTTTATTTTCTTTCTTTTCATTTATTTTCTTTTTATCTTAAAGCTTTTGTGCACGGCACGCGTCGCAAACGATTTTTTTTGTCTTGCGAACCACCGAAATATATTTATAAAGCTTTAAATTGAAGAATAAAAACTCGAAGAAAGAAAACCACCCGACAGCGTTTTATTATTTCTGCGGAAACCACACACACCACTTAAAACGCACCCCCCTAAATTCCACAGTCCACATAATTCGTCTTTCATACATACATATGTGCATATCGATTTTAAATACATATCTACATAATTCCGCAGTGAACATAATTCGTTTCTTTTTATATACATACGTATAAGCATATCGACTAATAAATGTATGTACATAAATGAACAGGTTCCTAAATTCCACATTCTACATTGTTTCATCATTTATAAATACATATACCATACATAAATGCAATACAAGACTGTCGCCTACTTGTCTGATTTACAAACAGATCTTGATAGCTTCCAAACCTGGTGCCGCATAAACCTACTAAACTTTAATGGTTCTAAACTGGGATGCTGACCAGAGATTACCCTCCTATCACAGTAGACTTCTTCTTATTAACTTACCCTCCTTAGCCAATTGGTGAACTATGCTAGGCATAACATTCATTTATAACCTTATTAACGGTGACGTGGAAAGTACTGACTTGTTAGGCCAGATCAATTCCCACGTCCCGAGTAGAAATACTATATCGTACATACCCTTAGTTTTGCGCCATTGTAGAACCTTCTATGAACTGCATGATCCCTTTAGAGTACTGTGTGCAAGTTATAATGATTTTATTTCGATAATCTTACATGCCGACAGTCTTCCTAAACTAAAAACTTTAATCCTTACCCACTTAAATCGCCTAAAGCAGCGAGTCAAAAGCAGTTAGCGCCTCCGAAAGAGGCAGCCCCAAAGAGGGATCCGAGCCCATGGGACACAGGGGCCGGATCCTCAGGGAATTTACGGTCAATGTTATGTCCCTTGAAAGGACCTGCGTGGCACTTTGTCCCCGGCTAGCTCTCCCTTCGGGCCGTGGACTCCCTAACCCTTCCCTCCACACACAACAATAAATTACGTCGGTACTCGACGTTACACAACACTACATACAGCGCGGTTTACTTTAAACTCCCGGAGACAAAACACAAACTTCTTCATCATTTCCAACACATATCAGACCTGGCTCCTCCTGATGATCAGGAGGCCACATGCTCATCCCTCCCTACCATGCAGTTCCTCGCATGAACGCACTTTGCTACTGCCCCTTCGCCAGACCACACACACATTTTATTATTTTATTATTTATTATTTTATAGTCATTGTTTTCTTCTGTGCTCACAATTACTTATTAATTTTCGTTCTCCTTTTTTATTATTTTCCTTTTGCAGAATTTTCTGGTATTTGATTAAGTTTTGCAAGTGTTTTATCTATAAGACTTCCCTCTAGTAATTTTTATTCCCTAACCGTAAAAGCTCTCAAGGGGAACTCGCAAGGGAACAACCAACAAAAACGATAAAGGAAAAGAACCACAAAACAAAAACATTATTAATTTCGCACAGACTTAATGGGTATAAATATTACAAATATTACATATAAATAGGAACTAAAAAAATATAAATAAAATCAATACTGAATAAATATGAAATAAATATAAATAAATAAATATGGAATAAATATATATGGATTAAATATGAAATAAATATATATATATATGTATATTTATATGCTTAAATAAATAATAACAAATATTAAAATCGGTAAAAATTTTGGCACTTACTTTAAGACTTGCAATGAATAAATACACAGAAAAAAATTATTTATAGTTAACCAAAAACTAGAAAAAAATTTTGACTGAAGCTATATGAAGCTTCCGGGGTCGCCACTTTGGAGGCGTGTCGGCCTTCCATGACTGTTTTTAATTTTTATTTAATATTTTTTTTTGGCGATTATACTCCTTTTGAGTGGATGTGATCCAAACAAAAACAAATAACAAAAAGATGGTCCTGGCCAATTTTTGTGACCAGGCTAGAAATTTTCCTCGCGAGGACTGGGTCTGGTCGAGCCTGGAAATGACAGCCATGAAGTTAGGGCTTCACCTCCACCACCTCCTCCACCTCACTTACCTCTTTGGGTCTTATCGATCCAACTTGGTCCTCGCAGGGCCTTTCCACCGTCAAATTATCTTGCAGTTCGATTTCTGGGCGCGCGCGCACAATTTCCTTCTTCCTCCTTCCCTCCTTTTCAAAAATTCCAACTTGCCCGCTCGCGTAACTGTCGGCAAAAAAACCCGCTCTACTCTCCACCTTATGGTTCTTTTTTCATTCTTTCTCTCCCTTTCCTGATCGGAACCCCGTTGTTTCAGGTTCAATCCATTCCGGGTCAAGAACTTTTTCCTCCAGAAGGTGGTTCATGCTTCTGTTCTTGACTTGGTACCGGGTGGCATCCCTGATCTACATGCGTTCCAGCTAAATCGATTGAACCATATCGATATTCGCTGCACACCTATCAGCTGGGCCTGCAGTGACCATAACATCAAAAACCAAAGGCCCCTTGGAAATTGCTATGCTCGAATTCATAGCAACTAACGACCGTCTTAGTAAATTCGAAAGTAAAATTTTTGCGACATCCGCGTCCGATCCTACTTCTTTTACCTTAAAGATCCATCTGGATCAAGTCCTGTCGTTATTGGAAAAGGTTGAAAAAGAGTTTGAAGTAGTTGCGGGAGTAGCCCTTCAAGAAGGAAGTAGCGGGAACAGAACAAATATGAGCACTAATACGCTGTTTACGAAAGGTGCGCTTCCAAGTTGACTGAAGAAATTGAACGGATGTCCAACTCCAATTCAGAAGCATTATCGAACCCCCCCGTTGACGTGTTCCCCAGGGGTTGCCGTCTTCCACAGAAATTTTCGACGGAGATTATCTACGCTGGCCGACCTTTCGTGACTTATTTACGGCTATTTACGTGAATAATTCCAGTAGAAAAAATATTCCACTTAAACTGCAAAACAAGCGGCGAAGCTCGCGCCATTGTGGCCAAGTCGCCGCCCACCAATGTTGGTTTCCAATCCGCATGGTCGGCACTTCAAAATCGCTTTGAAAACAAGCGACTCTTAGCAAACAGCCAACTTAAAATTTTGTTCAGTCTTCCAACAATACCAAGTGAGTCAGGCACAGCGTTAAATAGTCTGCAAAGCACGCTTCAAGGTTGTTTGATAGTCCTTAAACATTCACAGGTCTCTAAGGAGAATTGGGATTGCCTGTTAATTTGTATGTACTCATCCAAGTTGCCGAAGATTGCTCTCTCATTATGGGAGCAATTTTTGAGCAATAAGTCAGAAATTCCAGCTTTGGCGAAAATGAACTCTTTTCTCGAAGAGAGATATTGAACTTAAGAGGCGATCGAAGATGTTCGACCCTCCATTTCCGGCCTGAAACAGTCGAGGGTCAACAGGAGTGCACGACGAGAAGATTAAATGCATTTGAGACTCAAGTCCGACAACGGGCACTCTCCTGTGACCCCTGCACCAAAGAGCCACATCCAGTTCGGCTTTGCCCTCGATTCCTTCAGATAGAGGCCTGTCTCAACTCCAGGCAAATGTCAGCGATGTTAGAGGATCCATGCGATATCCTCGCGCTCACTCCTGGCCATTTTTTGAATGGCTCTCTACTTGTACCCGCTGAACCTCCTATAACCGGTGAGCCCAGTTCTATCCTGAACCGGTGGCAGCGACTTAAAGCTCTTAGCCAACTCTTTGC
>VNJN01009222.1:0-113541 GCA_008042485.1 Drosophila mayri
TTGCATCCACCATATAGCCCGGACATAGCGCCAAGTGATTCCTGTCCATAACGAACGACCTTGGTGGTGTAAAGTTGGACTCAAAAGAGGCTTGTAAAAAGTGGCTGTCTGAGTTCTTCGCAAATAGGGAGGGGGGCTTCTACGAGGGAGGTATTATGAAGTTGCCGTCTAGATGGAAACAGATTAACGAACAAAACGGCGCATATTTGACCTAAATCCGATCACTGTAACCTTTTTTATAAAGCATTGAATAAAGAGCAAAAAAGCGGAAGGGAGATATTTGACAACCTAATATTAAATAAATGGCACATATAAATTTCAAAGATTTGTATAGTTTGTAACGTTTTCACAAGAAGACTCTATAAATTTATAAGTCTTAAGTCACTGTAATGTCCTCTACATTTCTCCCAGTGCACCTCAGCCAACCGATGATGATCGCAAGGTAAGCGGCTCGCGCTTGCGCTCAATTAATTAATGGCAACTGCCATGAAAGAGCCGACTATCGGGTCTGCAGAGCAGAAATCCAGCCTCAGCCTCCGATTCAGCGGAGATTGCTATCGAAAGTACGTCTGTACATGCGTGTAGTTTACATACAAAAAAGAGCCAAGACGGCGTTCACACGCCGCCAGCAAACTGAACGAACATTCGCCCAATCGAATCTGCGCCTGCGCAACTCTTTTTTGGCAAAAACAAATTTTCAACTTGTTGTGCCTTTCCATTTTGCAATACCCTAACCGCAAGAGGGGAGTTTCAGCAAACCAAAAATCAAAGGAAGTTTGGTAACAACTTAAATACATTTTATTGGTCTTTGTTAACCATAAAGTTTATAGCCCCTTTTACAAAAAATCATGGAGTAGGTTTTCCACAAAGTAATAAAATTATGGAACGGAAAGTAATGCAATTAGTTTTATTGAATAAATATATATTTATCATTTTTCCGCTCATAAAAAATATTTTATTCAATAAAAAATTATTACTTCTTCATAATTATATAAAATATATCTTAGTTTTTGACTTTGACTGAACTTATAAACAAACTTAAAGTGGATTTCTTAATAAAAAGTTATAAAAAGCTTGGTTAGTTGGTTACTTGGCATTAAATTATCCCACTAATTAAGAGTATTTTACCAATCGGTTTCTTAGCCTTTCCCCCACAATTTGGAGGGCTTAATCTTTAGCTGCTTCTTGGGATTCTCCATCTGCTCCTCATCCTCCTCATCCTCATCTCTCTGCTCAAACTCCACAGCCTCTGTCTATCGTTTGTTGTTCGCCTTTTTTGGTCATGAGAATTTGCTTAATGAATTTCTTATAGTTTTATCGCTTAATTTGGCGCCTAATGAAGTTAGCAATAGGTGTTTCCCCTCCTCCTGCCCCCCCACTTAATCTCTGCCACTGATTCACTCCCCCTTCTCTTTTGCATAGATTACACATACGCCGTGTGGTCCCAAGCAAATTGCTTCGGACACTGGCTGCCAGTTGCCAGCGCCAAATATTTGGCTTATCCCAATCTAGACAAACAATGCATTCTATATATACATATATATTAAAAAAAACATTTTCTGCAAATATTTTTGGGTAATTTTTTCCGTCTACTCCACATAATTACAGACACAAATGAGGAAGTCTGAAGAGGAGGAGGAGGAGGTGTTCCGGAGGAGTTTTCGCCAGTCGCGTCATCATCGCGTGTTGGTCCCTTGAAAAAACGGGCAGAGAAATTAATTTTTTATTTACGAGCTGTCACAAATTCTGCTCTCTGCACTCCTTTTGACTTCTTTTCGGGTTTGTTTTTAATTTTTTATTGTGTGTTTCTGTGTGTTTTTTTCTCCTACTCTACTTTTTTCGGAGGACAGCCTAATATATCAGGGGGCGGCAATTTGCGCTAAGTGGATAATGTGCATAATGGTAGTTAAATTTAAATATGTCGTAAAACACTTCATTTCGGCCGTAGACAGTCTGCCACGGCATGAAAAGCTGTCAGTTATAGTTTGTAAAAATCCCCGACGTCCAGAAAAAAAAGGGAAATGCTAATGGTAATTATAGGAGAAAATAAAGAGAGCGACTGTTTGGGGAGTTCAAATATCTGCAGAATTTCTAGAACAAGTCATGCAAGGCTAGTTGAGAGCTACAAAGTATAAGAAAGAAAGCCCAGCTAGCCTCGCTCCAATTTGCAATCTTCAAGTCTGCAGAATAATAAGTAATATATATCGTTCTATTGCCAGCTGTCAGCGATTGTTGTTCGCTTTGATTGCCATTCGATTTCGGGCTGTCAAATGTCCACTCGCCTGGGGCCAAGACAATGAAGTCAATAAAACAAATATGCCATTGATTATGATCTGGAATTATAAGAAACACTCGGAAAATAGGGAAACCTTTTTAGATTATCTGAAAGGTAGATAGAAAACTTTTGTTTGTTTGTTTTCTAGTTTTTGAATTAATATTGACTTGGAAAATATATTCATATTTTAATAATATAATATATAAGTTTAATAGAATTTAATACAATTAAAAATATTAATAAAACACATCAAATTTTAATCTGTGATTATCTAAAAACTCTTTAACTTTGCTCCTTTTCCAAAAATGTTCTTCTGAGTCATTGTCCCTCATGTATATATCTCAACTGCTATTTATTTGGAATATTTTATTAATCTTTTCTGGTGACTCCAGTTTTTCTTACCATGTAGTGTAAGTATGTACAGTTTGGCCCCGATACGACCTTGAGGCAACTAGTCATGTAATGAAATGCAATTACGATCAAAAACCGCACGACCCACACACACAAAATTCCCCAGAATGCAACGCAGGCCACACAGGCGTTCACTCCATAAGGTTTCCTCCAGCCCCATCCCTAGTTTATGATTTTATTTATATTTTTTTTTTTTCCTGGCCCATGTCCGAGCTCTAGCCGCTACGCATGCTCCGCGTGAGTTCTGACGATAAATCGAAATTGTTTGCACTGCCAAAAAGCAAATAAATGCATCAGGTTCGGCAGAGCAGAAGAAGAGGGCTGGAGCTGGTGCATAGTCGCTGGTCCCTGGTCCCTGGTCTCTGGCATCGGGCTTGGAGTTATGGAATTATGTGTCAAATTGGCGCTGCAACAAACAAGAGTTAATGGCCTCATCCACGGCGTCGGCGGCGTTGGCCTCTGGGGTTGGCAAATGGAAATTGGCCGAGCGGCGGCCGCCGCGCTGCCTGTGATTTTCCGCACATTGAATGTGTTTTTAATTACCGGCAAGAGGAGAGATGCCGAAGCGGCCCAAACGCAGTCCCGGCAAAATGGTAAACTGGCCAACTGGCAGAATGGTAAAATGGTAAAATGGTTAACTGGCCAAATGGCAAACCGAAATGCCAGCGCACACGCTGCACTCGTAGATAACAATTTAGCGGCGATTTAGGCATGTCCGAGATGGAGCTGCCAGCGGTGCTGCTGCGAGTGGCGATGTGGAGCTGCCGCGAGGAGTCAGAGCTGGAGACGTGGTCGATTGCCAGGAGTTTGCCCACACCCAAATGCCAGATTTCAGATGCCAGATCCCACATCTCATGGCCAAGCACCCGCGATGCCAGCGCCTGGCCAGCGATGCTTTGGCGTTTATTACCCACTGGAGATGGGATCGTGAAAGGCAGTATAATCTGCAGTCTGTTCTGGGTTGGTAAAATGGAATTAGTCTGGGTTATATCAAAAAGATTTTTAAATGGGTTACTTTACTGCCAGATTAATCTTTGAAAGTGAACCAGATTCAAGGGGATTAATGCCAGTAAAATTTCCCTAGGTTCTTGAAAGAATATTATTAAAAAGAACTTCAGTTAGTAGAGGATTTTATATCAAAATGTTTTATAATATATATTTAGCACAAGTCTGGAACTTGTGGA
Source organism: Drosophila mayri (assembly GCA_008042485.1). Taxonomy (NCBI): domain Eukaryota; kingdom Metazoa; phylum Arthropoda; class Insecta; order Diptera; family Drosophilidae; genus Drosophila; species Drosophila mayri. Next base: position 3,871 of record VNJN01009222.1, read on the forward strand.
GGTTATTTATTATTTTTCAATGCCTTACAACTGTAACTAATATCCGTAACATGGTTTAAATTAATTGAGTTGCAACCAATATTGATTATTAATGATATTAAAGAAATTATTTCGGCTATGTAACCGCTGAAGATTAACGATTTGGATTCTTTAGTTTACTATTTTATCGAAAATTTCTAGAGTTTATGGAAAATCTCAATCTAATGAACTCTTAAGTAAATAAAACCACATTTTAGGACAAAACAAACATACAAAATATTAAGTCCTCTATAAGTTTCTTGATTATATTTAAATTAAAAAGTTTTAAAGCTACTTCCTTTAAGGTTATTTCCCCCAAATACCACCTCTAGGTGCTACTGTGCTAAAGGTTTAGCATGCGGAAAATTAACATGCGGCTCAGTTCGGTTCGGCTGGCCCTCAACTTCTCCACACTTCCCTTCACTCTGCGCGTTTCTCGCAATGTGTCTTCTCTGCGTGTTTCCCAGTTACCCGAGCGAAAGATAGAGAGACAGGGGCAGAGACACGGAGATTTCCCCGGTGAGAAAAGCCAACGGGCAGCTGCTTGCTTCCGAGGGGCAGATTGAGCGTGTGACCAAAGTCAAGTGCAGTGAAAAGTAATTAACTTGGATTGGCGGGGCAGCGGAATCCGTAGACTTTGTGGACTCGGTGGACCCAGTGGGTGAGCGACCGACCACCAGACTTTCGAATTATTGAAATCAAATGGCTTTGATTATTAATTTTAATTCTGGGAAAGCGAGTGATCCACTCTGATCCGACACAATCCGAATCAATTCGATTGGCAGCCAGGGGAAGGCCTATTAAAATATTTGATTGGACCACCGACGGAGTGAGAAAGAGCGTCTCCTCCGTTCTTTTATTCCCTGATTGAAACATAAAATTCGTCACAGCCCAGCCCTTTAAATGATTTCTCCAACGGCTATTTTTAGGATGAGGAGGCGGAGGAGGAGTCGCGCATCGGGGAGATGTTTCCCAGAACTGTCCCAATCTAATGCAATTTGACATGCAACAAGGCAAAGTCAGTCACCGACTCCGGGTATATTTCTCTATGCACCAGCCGCAGACTCCCCCACATGGATGCACTGAGAAAAAAAGGATTAGTTCAAGGGTATTTTGATTTAATTTTTAGCATCCTAGAGTTTCCTTTCGTATAAAGTATATACGAAGTGTTAGCCACTGTCTCGCAACTAATTTGTTGTGAATTTTGTTGTCTATCTTCCATATTTGCTTTTAACATTATTATTTAGGTTCTCATAAAATATTTTTAAAATATTTAAATTTCTTGATCACATTTTCCCAGTGCAAAAAAAATGTTTTCCTTTTTTGACCAGGGACCAACGGACGGGAGGATGACACTTGTCTCCGACTGCAGATCCTCCTCCCTTTCGACTCCCCTTCACATCTGTTTAGAGAGGGCTATATATTTTTTTGGAGAATGCATATCAAGCTCATTACATTGCAAATTGCAGACGCAGATTCAGTTTCTTCGAATAGTTTTCCCTGTGAGATTCGTCTCACTGAAGTTCAACAGACTCCGCCGACTCCACTGGGTTGCCACTTTTCACACATGTCCCTGTTCTTGGGAGTGTGCCTCTTGCCATTTTCACTGCTTGTGGTTGGTGCGGGTGCACACGCCCCACGTATATATATTCTCTGTTTTATATATATATTTGTATATCTGTAAAGATCTGCAGACAATCTGTGGAACAATGTGATAAATCTTCTGCTCTGCCAAGTGCAGGCGACGCTGGGTGGGAGTGTTTCCTCCGGCACTCGTCTCGACGGTTTGGGTTACGAGGTAGTAATAGTTTTTAGGGGTATATTATATATGATTTTAATTTATAATTAATTTAGATATTTCTGCCTTGAATTTCTGGTTTGAAATTTGTTAAAGCTAATGGCAAAATATACAATTAAATTCTTTGTTTAGGTTTATCAAGAAATTTAATATTTGACAAGTTATATTAAATACTTGCCGTAAGTTCTTTTTATTGATATTTATCTTTAAAATACATATATTACCTAAAGCAATTTTATATAATAATCCTAGAAAAATAATTCCAAATACAGGGTATATGTGCAGATGAAAATGGCAACATAAAGCGATCGTGGCCTCTTCGCTCCATTGCTCCACTGCAAGTGCAATGTTCAGACGGGGCAGACAACTGCTCCTCCGTCCTGTCTCCTTAACCCTCCAGCCCCTTAGCCCCCACCATTCATTGACTCTTTTCCAGGTCTGCTTGGCCACACCAACGCAGCCAACAACTTGTACATCATTTTCAATGCTAAGGCAAAATGAAGAGCAGCAAAACAAAAATACAAGGCGATGTTGCAGATTTAGCCAGCTATTTTTTGTTGTATTTATTCATTTCTTTTTTTTTTTTCTTTGCTTCACTAGTAGAGGAAGGCAAATTACAAATTCAAATTTAATTAAGTAAAAAATTAAACAAACATGCAGACGCGTCTGCGTTGTAGTTTGTCAATCTCAAGGAGGAGGAGGAGGCGGGCAGCGGCTGCGACAAAAGGGGCGAGCGTCTGTCAATGTGACAGGCGACAAGCGGTGCAACATGGAGAGAATTCTATGGTTCTGCGTTCCCCGATCCCCCCTCTTGAGATGCAAATCAATGGCATCGACATCGGCACTTCAATCGATTGTCTCTGTCTTATGCGCAGCACCTCTAAGTACCCGCACCGGAGGAGCTATAAATGTTTCAATTAAAATAAAATAATATGCCCACTCGACTTGGGGCTCGCCTTTTAAGGCGTCGCGTCGCTCCTTCTGACTTTTACACATTTTTCTTCTTTATTTTTCCCTGCCAATGGATAATTGCATTGCCAGTGCAGTGCACCGGCTGTCCAGAGAGTCGCCACCCAAGCACCTATGAATTATGAACCACAATTTGTGTCCGGCAGGTATCAATTTGCATTGGGCATTGGAAATAGGGCTACCGCAGAGCACGAGCGAGCATTCAATTAGGAAAATCACAGTGTTTGCAGGAATTATGCAATTGAGATGCGATTTCAAGGATATTTCAGGGGAGGAATTTGTAATTGAAAAATTTGTGAATCAGAGGGATATTAATAGAGAGAGCTTTACTGCTTACAAAGAATGTTCTTCCAAGTATCCTGTTATTCAGCCAAGACATTACCATATCCAAACCCGTCATAACTGATCTTAGTTATAGAATATTCCCCTGGACAAATCGCCATGACTAATCACAGTTCAGTGACTCTGAGACCCGGCCCAACGTAGTTCCAGTGACTTTCCACCATGCCATGTGGCACCACCTCCTCCTCCATTTCCATTCCCCATTTCCCAGCCACTAAACCCAACTAAACTTTAGATGCGTTGCCGTCCATTTGCCATCCATCAGAGATGTTGAGGGAGCCGAGTATGAGGGGAACTTCGGAGCCGAAATGCATTTGCATTTTGCATAAAGTTGGCAACGTTTTGGCCTGCAGGGCGCATTCGGAATCGCGCTTTGTCAACGGTACTTTGTGCCATAAAACGTTTAGCCAATCGTCGTCAGAGTTGGAGGCTGACTGACTGACTAACAGACCAACTTACTAAGTGACTAACACAGACAGAGGCACATTGAAAGACCGACAGCAACCTGTTGCTGCTCACCAACTAATTATGGAATCAAATGAGCGGAGCGACGACATTAATAATGGAATATTTAGCATTGAGTTTATTGGCGGCACCTACATGAAATCATCATTAAATGTTGCAAACTCGTTTGCCGCAATTTGTGGCAGCATTAGACTCGACCGCTCTCCCGGTGTCTGCATCCAGGGAGGATGTGCCGCGAGGCCTGCCCCTTTTCCATAGCCGGAACGTGACTGTTCCGCTGCCTAGGAACTCGGAACTGGAAGCTGAAAGCTGAAAGCCACCATGGACCTAGAAGGCAATTGATTTGACTTCCGTTCGGTTCGACCTCAGGAAGTGGCCCGACAAAGTCTGAACCCTTTTCAATATAAATCAATTTCGATATTTGCCCATCGACTGGCGAAAGACAGGGCGGTGAGATCTTAATATGTGTCTATATAGTTAGCAGAATATTAAATGCTCTTTAAATATGTTTTCAAATATTTTTATTAACTATTTTATTTATTTAATTTAACATGAAATCATTTTTGGTTTAATTATAATATATTTCCAATTGAATATCTTCTTTTTTTGTTAAATAATAATGTATATATTGATATTTAAATTATTGTAATAATGTATATATTGCTATTTAAATTATTGTAGTTATATATTATTAACAAGCTTTTCATTACAAAGTTCCTCTTGATTCATAAAACACCCCTAAGTTAGTGTATAATCCAAATGCAAGCGGAACTCGCAACATACGTCAATATGGCAAAAAGGACAAGCCATCTTGGCAACAAGGGCACCAAGAAAAACTCACAAAAAAAAAAAAAAGAAGAGCCAAGCAAGAAAAGAAATCTCAAGACATTTCAAATTTAAAATGCGATTTTCCCTTAGAGCGGGGGAAAGGGCAGAGGGCAAGACTGCTCTCCACACACATATGCCAAGTCAAATTGAAAGGATAATTCGCCCGCAAACACCCTCCTGGGTGTGTGAGCGTGTGTGGTATCCTTGGGCAAGTTTATCCAAGTCCTTGGTGACCCCTCCTTCCCCCTGCCAGGCGTTCGCTGGCAACTGAAGTCTACTGCTGATGGCATGCTAACACGCCTTTGAATTTGCCAATTGCTGTTGGCGCACGTACAAAACACTTAAATTCTCACAGCCAGAGCAACTGGCAGGAATATCCTTATGCGCCCCGTGTGCTTCGTATTCCATATTCCCCCACGGATATATATAGAGGCGGCTACTGACTGTCTGCCCGCCTCAATGGAGCAACTGAAGCAACTGGAGCTGCAACTGTCGGAGCCCTTGGCCTGCCGCAAGGCTGGCGAGGCACGTTTAAGAAATAGAATTTTTAAGCGAGTGCCGAGCGAGCGCAAAGGGTTTCCCAGTGGATTAGGATTTGGATACCGAGTACTTGAAAAATTGAGGGGAGTATAGGTTGGGTCTGAGAAGAGTTGAATTAAATATATAAAAAATAAATTCATATTTTATTATGACTAATTTGTATTATAAAATATATTACCAAACATTAGCTTTGGTTTAATATCTTTAAAAATATAGAAAAATGTCCGAAAACCTTTAAAATTAAATGAGTTTAAATCCATGAAATATTTATAAATATTTGCAAATGTCTGCATTAAACAAGAGATGAATTTCAAAAATATTACAAAACATTTAACACTCCCTTAAGAGAATTTAGCGCCAGAATTTTACCATTAAATAAATTCAAACAAAATATTATTAAGTAAAATTCCTTTTAAATATTGAAAATGCTCCAGAAATCCTAAATAGAAGTATCCTTTAGTCCACAATCGAAACTCTCTCTCTTACAAGTTTCACTTACTCTAAGAAACTTCCCCCTTCTAAGGATATAACTCCAGTTCTTCCTTCTAGCCCAGCTGTTAGCACCCTTTCTAATGAATGGCCATCGGTTCAATATGATTTCCTGCACGATTTGTTTGTTAAAAGGCAATTAGTTGATACAGGAGCTCTGTCCTGTATCCTGGCTAGCCTCGGCTACTTTCCTCCCTCGCTCGATTCCCCAAGTCCGAATGGAAGGAGTAAGCACAAACTCACACGAGACGGTGGCGACTGCTGCATAATAAATTCGCTAACCACGTAATGCTGCAGCTGCAGTGCAGGGATTTCGTATACATTTTTTATGCGAAACACCCGCCAGGAGACAGCGAAAGAGACAGAAAAGGACTCGAAACTTGGGTCAGGAAAGTTTAAGGCAAGTCAAGAGTTAACAATGCGGCTTCAACGTGTCGCAGGACCTGAAACTTCCCCTTAAGTTCTTTCCTGTATTTTTCTGTGCATTTTTTTGGGACTTTAAGTTTTGCCTTCTAATTGGATTTGCTGAACTCAATAAAAAGCGAATTAAATCCAGTTTCTTGGTGTGACCACCGGAAGAGACCCTCTTCCTCGCACTCACTGACCACTGGCCAAAGTTTTTGGCAGCCATTATGAATAGACAAGTACACACATTTCGAAGGAGTTGCTTCTCCTCGCTCTGGGAGTTGGGTTTTAGTGACTCGCCGAAAACTTTTGCATATTAAAATGGCATAAAAAGCAATGGCCACAATTTTCGTTGCCAATTGCATAAAAAAGAAATCTCTGGCAGGTTTTTATGTTGCATAACCAACGAGAGCAAAATTCCAACGTTGCGTATGCGCGTTTTTTTTGTTTCTTTCTTCTTTTTTTTGGCGGCAGATAAAATGTCATTAAGCTAAAGTGCAACAACAAGGCAGGGGGTGCAGGGTAGAGATGGAGGAAGGAGAAGAAGAAGGAGGAGTAGCAGCTGCCCACACAGTGGTCAAGAAAAGTACTCGCACATTGCGTGACGACGCCTTCGCATGCCGCAAAACAGCAAAGGCAAACCCAATGCAACAGCAGGACATGGCTATGGATATGAGGGATATGGATATGGGGGATACGGAGTCCAGAGTCTCAGGTAGAAGCGGAGAGCCTCCTGTGCTGGCCCAAAGATTACGCGCACGATATGCTAATTTACACGAGGCCAGGCTCGCAGCTAAGGAATTGCCGATGGAGATGGCGATGGCGCTGCCTTGTTGTGGGCGATGACACGATGGCCACGCAATGGTGCCAAGCGAACAGTGAGGGAAAATATGTGCTATATTTAAAATAAGGAAATCCTACAATATAATTAAAGTTAACAAAGCAATTTTCTTCAATCTATCTTTAAGCTTAAACTCTGCTGTCAAGCCAACTATGCGTATGAGTAATATTTTGATTGTTGCGTAAAAAGAGACGTTTTACGTGTTGAAATTTAAATTTATATTTCTTGAGTCTAAAGTCTTATGTTTCCGTTAATGCCTTAATAATAATCCTGAAATCTTGTCGTATTTTATTTTTCCCATAAATTGTAGAGACCTTTTCTTGAAAGTCTTAAAATATTAACCATAATTTCCTCCTCTCTCGTACTTTTTCCAGTGTAACTCCCTGATCGATATCGGGCGCAGAAAAATGTGGTAAATACAAGCAATCGAGTTGTAATAAATTTCAAGTGTAGCACACACCCGCGCCCCAAAAAAAAAAACCAAGGCAAGGAGCCTTTGGGGAGAGTGGGAACTTGTTGCACGCATCTTGACACACGCATGTGTGTGGAATCCCAGGGAAAAGGGGAGCCAAAGAGCTTCAACTTCAAGAGAAAGGGAGGACGTTAGAAAGCCTTTGATATCTGGCAAACATTTCACCTGCTTGGGACCCCGATTTGAGCCCCAAAAGAGGCTCACTGCCATTACTCCCTGCGGCCATTATACCTCGCTTCCCTCTTGGCCAACTAACTTTGCGGTTTGCCAGCACTTAAATATCGACTGCCTGATGGGGCTGCAACCGTTGTTGCATGCAACAAGCGTCAATCACCCGCACAAAACTGAATATAAAAATCAACAGCAACAGCAACAACAACAGCAGTGAAGACTGCAACTGCAACAACCGTTGCCTGTTTTGCTATGGAAAATTGTTGATTTGCCGCTTGATTGCGTGCGTGCTGGATACGAAAAAAAAGAGGGAAAACAAGTGGGGGCGAAGAGCTGGAAGGAGGCACCTAAGGCACCTGCACCTGACCGACCATCGGGTGATTATAGAATCGCACTTAGAGCAACGGGAAAGGAAATGCAAAAGAAAGTTTTATGCCTCAAGGCTTTGGTTGTGAACCATTAAATGCTTTAAAGCGCCACCTATTGTCAGCGGGTGAGCACCCTGAGCGGATCATAAAACTATATATTTGTATAAGTATATGAACATATATAGTGATTATACAAGTCAGGTAGCTCAAGTGGCAGGGGGACTTCATACTGGAGGTGAGTAGCAGACTTAAAGATACTTCTGACTAAGGACAGCAGAAAATATAAATATATTTATAATTTTTCTACATCTGAAACATCAACTGATATATAATTAAATGTTTTAACACTGTGCTAAGACTATGTAATTTTTTAGAGATTTTTAATGTAGGAAATAAATTCAAATAAATTAAATAGAAGTTTTCTTTAAGGTTTTTTCAATGTCATAGAGGAAAAAATCTAAAAACAATTCAAATAAATCTTTCTTTAGGAGATTTATTTAATAATAAAATCAAGAAGAAGTAAATAAAAAATTCCCTAATCCTATTAATCCTAGTGACTACCCAGACAACCCACCTTATCCTTTACCAATCATAGAGTTCAAGTGACTAGCGCATCCCCTCCTCGGCTTCACCTCATTGGACTGTGCTCTTTTATGACACACATTTTTATGCCGGAAGTCTGCCCCGTGGCGTTGGAAAAATAACAAAAAATAAATAAAAACAAAATAAACGCAAAGAGGAGTGATTCCAAAGGGGCGCGACGACTAGGCCCCCAACTGGGTAGCTGAGCTCAGGCCGAGAGCCTGGGAACGGAAGCTGTTCCCCTGCAGCACAGAAGACCAGGCGGCGGCTCAAGCCTGCCCAGCGGCAGTCATTAACAGCTTTGGAAGCTGAGGCCTGGTAATTAAGCGTCCTTCGCAGCGGCCGAGGAGAGCCAGAGGAGAAGCCCCCAACTCTAACGGCCGTGTCTGCCGTCGTCAGGTGTTAATGGAAAATTTGCATTTTCGCTTAAAGTTCGCTGGGCCGCGTTTTGTTAATACCTTGCGACGCATCGATTCGTCATGAGCTGGTTAATTGAATGTTTAAATGTTAGACAGACGGCGGAGTCGAGTGAAGGGTGCCAGCAGCAAAAGCCAAAGGCTCGTTGAGGGGCGAACTCAATTGATTTGGTAACGGTTGTAAAAGTAGACGGAAACCGTCTAAATAAAATACTTACACAGAGAGAGAGAGAGAAAAGGAGATACTGGCTTAGATCCATGGGAAAAGCAGCTGAAATTTGGCTTAGGTTTCTTTAAGGCCACATTAAAAATTTTATAATTCCAATTAACAAATAATGTACAGCATTTTATCAATTTTTAGATGTATTTTTTATTAATATTTACCACTTATAAAAATGCTTTTTAAACTCCAATCTTTTATGCATCTTGTGACAACTTTTTCTATAGATTCCTTAGCTGAGATTTTCCCTGGAAAAGTTGATGAAAAATTATGAGAAGACCTAAGCGGAAGAGGAATGCCTGTGATGGCCATTTTTCGCCATTGGTCTTCACAGCTGCGGCTCCTGCTACTGGTCCTGCTCCTGCTCCTTGATGTGCTGGCCAGTGGACATGGGGACAATGATTATGCCACCACGATAAGCATATTGGTCGAGCAACGCGATCCGACCAGAGATTGACGCACCAAAGTGGCAAGAGCAATTTGTAGCCGGGTGAACGTGCAGCGACCAAAACGGCAGCACTAGCAAATCTTAGCCAGGCCAAAAGCATTACAATTTATTTTTTTGTGGCTGCTACCGCCGCTTAATTAATAGACGGCCTCAGTCTCAGATTGTGCTGACCACTTACCACTTGCATATGATCAGTATGTGTTGATTGGTGGCCTGGACATGCACTGGAAAAAATGGGAAATCTTAAAGAAAAATACCCAGAACAGAACAGACTCATAATAGATATAATTCTTTAGTGTTTTATTTATTAAAAATTAAATAGAAAAATCTAAAATAAATATTTCTTAAATGCTTTTGAGTTACTTATAAAATTCTTGGAATATCAACCAAAAAACCTATTTAAAAATTCTAAATTTATGATATTATAAACCCCGTTTTCATAAAATGTATTCCATTTACCAAACTTTGCACCACATTTCCCTTAAAATATTTAACCACCTTTTTTCCGGCAGTGTCCTGGCAAGTGGCGTATCTGTATCTGTCTGGTGGCGACCGCGTATCGTGTTCGTATCTCTCGTCGCCGCTGCTTTTATGGGCCGTTGTGTGTTGACAATTTTTGCCATATGTGCAACGGCCTTCGCGGACGTTCTTGTCGCATAAATCAAGCTGCAGTCGCTGCAGCAACAATTGCAGCTGCAAGTCACCCAGAGAGAGTGAGAGGGCGAGACGCGGACGCAAAACAAAGACCGGGTAGAAAACACAAATCGCAACGGTTCGAAATGAATCGGAATTGCGGGTGTTGCCTCGTTCCCAGCCTGCCACAACGGGTTTTCCGCTCAGGCGACATTAGAAACTATGCAACGCCGACGGCCACAACGGCAACTATCCAGCGGCGACAGCAATTTATTGCCCAGCCATCAATGGAAGTCAATGAGCTGCCACTCCTCCCAGCCAACCACCCAACCCCACAATTTTTTGTTCTCTAAGGTCGTCGCCTGTGTGTAGGAGTAGGAACTAAAAAGAGAGGCACAATGTGGGGAGGAGGAGTACTTAGCCACAAACTATAAACTTTACATGGTAAAAAAATTCTTATTATTAAAATCAGTTAAGAAATCAAAAAAAGAGTTGCTTAAAACTAAACGAATTTATTAGTTAAGTTACTAATTAAACCATCAATGTATATTCTTAGTCAAAATGTTTAGTTTCTTTTTTTGCTGTGCATGTAACTGCACCTGCTGTTGCTGCCGCTGTTGCATTTGTTGCAGCTGCACGTCGCATGCAAATTTGTGATTAAGGTCAGGCAGCAGCATCATCAGCATCTCAACTTGAGGAGCAGCAACTTCACCTTAAAGCCGCAGCAACATCAACAAGTCTGGGGTTAAATCGCGAGAATGTTTGTCTACCTCCTTCGATCGTGGGTGTCGCGGAAAAAGATGACTTTGCCGGGGGGGCAAGGGGCAAAGCTGTGTGGCTTTAACAAATAGAAAGAGTTAGTCTCGCTTGAAATTAATGATATTTACATATATATTTTTTAATAATAATTTACTGAATATAAAAGTAGGAAAATAGGCATGAAAAGTTCAACTAAAAAACCTTTAAAATAGTAACACTAAATACCCGCAAACTGTGCTTCGATTTTGGCTTTATTCTTCTTCTTTTGCCCAACTCTCTATATTCCTGGCAATTTTGCGGTTGTTAACAACAAATGACATTCGGCAAGCTATGAATTTTATGGACAGCATGAATGGCTTGAGGTGGCTAAAAGTCTGATGGAGTGAAGAAAAGCTGCGAATTGCTAGGCTTATGGAGAGCGGGTTATGCGGGTGCCTCGACCGAGGGAACCCAAGGAAACCCCCTTCGAAACCCCGCAGAGCAGGTTCCACCTGCCTGCACCTCCTCCTCCTCCCCCGTTTCTCTGCAAGATCGCAGCAACGTGGTGTAATTAATGCAGCAGCAGCTGCGCTTTGCCTTCTGCGCCGCCAGCAGCCCCTTAGCCCCCTCCCCGACTGCCGTCGCACGCTTATCGCAGGCTGGCATATCGAACAAGAAAAGAAATCTTTTATAGTCTTTTGCGGTTTGTCTTTTGAATCATTTTGGCATGCATTTGGCATCGATTTAGAAACGTTCGCCCAGCCCAGCCCCGCCAACCGAGTGCGTGAGTGTGGGAAACGTGGCCCCAGCAATGCCCCACCGAGAGGACCATCGAATGTCCCACCGGTTGTAGCCAATGTCCAACACGGGAAAAAAAGTTTGATTAAATTATTTTTAACATATTCAGGATTACCATAAAATCCCTATAGCTTGGATATCCCCTAAAATGTATCTGCAGATATTTTCATTGAAATTTGGAATATATTTCAGAACTAAATAGTTTTATTACAGAACTACGAACTTAATTTAGCTAAAAGTATAATGAATTCCTTTTTTTTTGTTAAATTTCTGTCTTCAATTTAATTTATATAATCAAATTTTTAAAGAAAAATTACCAACAAAATATTTAAAAATTATTTCAACTGCAAGCGGGTGAAATGAGCGATTCCAATCGCGTTTCTTGGCTCTTTTGGCGCTGCCAAACGGAGCGCAGCACCCGCCGCAGACCGATTGGAATCAGCAGTCAAGGCAGCCACAGCAGCAGCAGGAAAGCCATCAGTGATGCAGCAGCAGCAATTGCAGCACCACCGCCTCCTACAAGTTTTTCAATTCAATTTCTCGTCTGGCGCTTTGACAAGCGAATTTTTGCGATATTTAATTTCTGTTTTCCGCCGCCGCCAACAGATGAAATGCAAGCGATAAGGACATCCCAAAATTGCATTTCATTTGCACTTGCACAGCGCTAAAATTGATGTGGGCCCCCAAAATCCGCCCAGAAGACATATCATCTAAAAGTGGAGGCATGCAAATGCCTGGGTCAAGAATGCAATGTTCTTCGCTCAGCTCTCAGGTCAACGCAGCTCACCTTTGCTCCATTCCGTTCCGGCCTTTGTCATCAGCATCAACATGATGCGGGTCATAAAACTGAAGTAGAAAAGGTTAGCGGAGAGATAAATACCCTAGGAAAATATGTTAAAATAAGGGAAAGTAATATTTAATGAAATAATAATAAATACGGATCTTTTTAAATAACTTTAGTATTTTTGAAAATGCCAAAAGACGAGCTTATCTGTTCATTGCATTTCAAAGTCATCGGGAAGTAATTTCTAAATTTAATAACTCCTTCAAAAAGCCCTTAAAATGTTTTGATTAAAGCAAATCCTGAAATCTTGAACCCCTTCACCCAGCTAACATACCCCTTAACCCATAAAAGACCAAGAGTCCTGGCCCAAAAAAAAGGAAGAGCTTCCAATTTGTGCGGCTTGTCGTAAAGTGTTTCTGTTGTTTCTGTTTCGCAGTTTTTTTTTTTCGCCGCCTGGCAGCCTTTGGCCAGGATGCCATCATACCATGCCATTCATTTGGTTTTTATGAGCCGAGCAGCAGCAGCAGTTCGTCCTGGAGTTTGTCCTGTTTCCAAGTTGATTAGACGACGGCCAGGTGCCTTTTGGCCCTGCCTGCTTAGCCGTGTCTTGCTGCGGCATGTCCTCCTGCTGGTGCTCGTGGTCCTTGTTCTATTCCTGTTTCTGTTTGCGGCTCCAGTTTACCATTCCTGTTGCTATTCCTGTTGATTTACGCGTTGGCTTATTGCTTTTTGGCCTGGCCCAGACACCCACAGCGAAAAAAGAAGTCACAAGGAGTATGAGTTGACAAATTGCTTGGCATTTTTTTTTTTTGGAATATTTGTCCAAATGTTTGGTAGAGCAATAATTGTGCAATTAATCTGGCATAAGATTGTGGCCAGCAATCGCTAAATCAGCAATTGGCAATGCTAAATTAATAATATATAAAGAACACTGGGGAAAATCTGGCTAAAATATGATATTTTCTACTAAAATTAAAATAAGTTAATTTATTTTAAAGGGAAATAAATTTGGTATTTGAATAAATTCACAAGATTTTACAAGTTGCTTCTATAAACATATATAAATTCCAGCTGTGCTTCCTCTCAGTGTACACACTCCCCTCTTAGCCTCCCGAAAAGCCAAGTAAATAATGAGCCAACTGAACCCGCCAAATCCACTTTGGATCAAGCCGCCGCTCCTTCTCCACCGCCAGGAGTGAGTGATGAGAGATTGCAATCGGTAGCTGTTGATTGCAGATGGTCAGAGATCGCCTGAACCGTGTTGTATATATGTGTATATATACATACATATATATATATCATTATATATCAGTATCAAACTGTGCCAGACAGGCTACTCGAATTGCCTTGGCACCTGCACTCCAAAGCGGAGCAGCCTTTATTTTATTTACAGCTCCATAAAGTGAGAGAAAAGGGAACTCTTGGCTCTTGGAAATTGGAGCAGCTCCCTGGACTGGGTAACTCTGATGGGAGGACATAGTTGTTCACCTCATCCACCAGCTGCTGCTGTTTTTTTCGGGGTAATTGATTAGCTGCGAAAAGACCCTATCGTACCTTAACTTATTTCAAACCCAAGCAAAAAGATGGAATGGGCTCAGCCTTGACAGCCTTGCACCTGAGGTTACGCACATTGCGTATACGCAGCGTGGAACCCAGAGATATTCTCACGTTCAAGAAAAACTTTGCTGAAAAGGAAAATAAAAAAGAGGAATATATAGAAAATTAGTTAGATTTTTAAATTAAAATTTTATGTTATAAAAACTTCAGCAAGAAATTAATAAATACAATGAAATAATTAAATAAATTATAGCTCTGTATTGTCCACAATTTTTTCAGTAAGTTATTTCATGTTATAACTTATTTCTTAACATTCTTTCTGTCAGTGCCGCAAAGATTTTTAATAATTGACAATTAAAGTAACAATAATTGACAATAAATATTAAAAGGCAGCGTTGGAGCGCCATGGGCCGCATAAGCAGCCGACTCTCGGCCCCGGCAATTAATGGCGCGTTTTAGCCATATAAAGTCAGGTTCAGGCCTAAGTTCCAGCCCCTGTTTAAGCCCCCCAATCTTGACGTCAAACGTCAAACGGAGGCCGACGACAATGATGACGACGACGACGACGGCGGAGCGCCGATGATGATGATGACAGTGTGAGAGATTTTTGCCAACGAGATCGGCCGGGGTTAATATAACTCAATTAGCTGGCAAGTTGAGGCCGATAAATCAATCAGGCCTATAATAATACTAACCAGAGTGGGTCAGCAGAAGATGAGTGGCGCCCGAGCGAGGGAACCCCTGCGGCTTGGCACCTGGCTGCGTCTGCGTCCGTTGATGATTTGCGTGCCGCGCTGCCATTTCTCAGGATTGCATTTAACATCCGGTCCGCGGACTTCCACTCCCACTCCCCAAACCGATCCCAATCCCGATCTGGATCTCCGCTTAATTGAAACATTTTTGCGTAAGCGGTCAGACAACTCAGGGGGCTGAGGAGGAGGAGGAGGCTGAAAGGGGACATGGCACCTCGCCCACGCACCATTTTGTAGAGGAGCGCCTCCTCCGACTCCTGTCCTGCAACTTGGCCACGGCTTGTCACAAATTGAAAGCTACAAGCGGCAAGTACACGATTTATGTGGGCCGGAATGGGTTAAGAGAGCCGGGCGGTGGGTGGGGGAGGTACAGCGAGGCTATCATGTCAAGGTACACTGAGATTAATGGGTTTATTAAGCGAATGAAGTCTTTGCATTATATTTTGGGGAGAAAATGTACTTTAAATCGATGCATTTTTGAAACATAATTTTGTAGTCCATCAAATCCTTTTTGTTTGAGAAAAAATAAAAGCTAAGATGTTAAAAATTTGATTCTAATTTGATTAGCAATTTGTTTAAAATTTATTTTCAAGTGCACAAGGATCCCATCCCGTTCGCTGTGAGTTTGGCAGTTGGAGTTTGGCGCTGCTCGAACTGAAGTTAATCCCGCGACATGACCATGAACGCCGCCAGTTTATGGCATTTTAATGGTCACTTAATTTTGTTTATGTTTAATGGGCGCGCCTGTGGCAGCTGTCGCCCCAACCCCCCTCCACCCGATCGGCCCATCCCGCCCCGTAGATATATTGATTGCCGATTAACCGAAACGATCCGATGGAGACGCCATTGTTTGCCAAATTGCGCATAATTTCAGTTAGCTGCCAAAGCGGCACCAGGACCAGGAGCAGCCTGGGCTTGAGTTAAAATATTTGGTCAAAGCTCTGCGCAATTTTAATCAGCTTCGCGTTCGGTGCTGTGCCAAGGAGGAGTCCGTTTCCCACAGATGCGGCGATCTATGGCTGAATGGCTGAATTAACAAAATCATAAAGCAAACAGTGGGGACCATATCGAGGGGAGACGGAGGTGGAGATGAAGCTATAGCTGGAGCTGATGCTGGAGCGGAGCTGCAAGTCGGAACACTCTAATGATGATGAGCGCATCGCTTTTTCAAGCAAATTGCCGCCACATTTCCTTTGTCGGCTCTCGCACCTCGAGATCTGCAGTTCCTGGTCTACCATTGGGGTCTCTCTTAACCCTCTGCGTGCCCAAGTGACACATGTGTAACATTCCTGGGGAGAATTATACGAAATATTTGTATCATCACTTACAGAAAATGCCTTTCATTTTAGTCTTGATTCTGGAGTCTTTTATGGGCAGGAATTATTTGGGTTTAATGAGCTTGAAGGGGGAGATTATCTTGGCATTAAAATTGATTTTGTTTGATCTTTAAGAAAAGCTTAAATATATATTTTGTGAGTTGTAATAAATAAAAGGTAATTTATTTATATTAAAGTTGCTTAAAAAGTATAATAAAAACTTAAATCTTCAACATTAAACCTATCGAAAAGATTGCATTTTAATCAATTAATATTATGAATTTAATATTACCAAATTAACAAAATAAAAATTCTGAAATAATCAACAAAACTCACATATTATTTTATGTAATATATTTTTAATAAATAAACCCCATTTCCTTAACAAATATAATCTCACCCAATGGGTTAACTTGGCCATTGTCCACAGCATCCAACACCCTGTCTCCCCCCTCGCCCACACCACAGGTCGTAATGATTTATTGGCCGCAATTCCAACGACATTTTATTGCATTTTAATTAGTGTAATTTCAATTTTTGCCGCCGCCGCCGCCGCGTAAACTTTTGATAGAACTTTCCGAGGAGGCGGAACTTAGTCACGGATTATGAGGGGAAAAGCTTAGGGAAACGGGATGCGATTAAGGGGCATAAGGGGAAAAAGGGAAATGGGAGTTCCCTGTGGCCAAACTCAAGTGCTCATTAAATTTGATTTAACCGCCTGTCACTCGCCACACCCACGCGGCAATTTCCCAGCTCGCGTGTCGTCGCTCAACGCCCACAAACGGTTCATAAATCCGCAAAATTTAATAACTCATAAATGCATGTAAATGCAACAGCAACAAAAACAAACAACAAAGCTCGTATAATGTGCCACAAATATTTTGAATGTCGCATAAAGCGCTCAGCACCAAAAAGTATAAAAAATCAAGGGGAGTGAAGCGAATCTTCAGGCAGGCAGTTAACGAAAATGAAAATACTCTTAATGGAGCATGTAAAAATTTAATAAAATATAAATGTACTTGAAATTATCATTTTAAAATATATTCCAGCATATTATGTTTAAAAATTTACCAAAAAAATAAGTGAGTTTGAAGATTAAGCAAGTTTTGTAGTATGCTTTGGTCAAACTTCTTTGATTTTATATATTTTTATTAAGGTTTTACTATTTCTGAAGCTATAATTATTTACTACAACATTTTAGCTTGCTCAAATAAACTCCAAATATTTAAATAAAATATCCAAAACAAACGTAATTTTGAACTCTAGCAAACCTTAGCAAAGTATATTAAATGTTAAGTGGAAAATTGGTAAAGAAACTAGTTCAAAACGCAGCTTAAGCTAGACACCAAACTGAAAATCATTTACTTAAAAAAACTTGCCACATAAAATAACTCGGCATTGCTTAAAAATATTTATAGCAATCGTGCATTTATAAATAAATAAACTAAAGTCAAGTGAATGATTTGGTCAGCCAAGTCATCTTTCTTTGCAACGCTGGCAAAACGATGACAAATTGCTTGAAATAATATAAATTTTGCAGCCAAGACAGTAAAAACTGTCTGTCTTTTGGGTCTCCCCCCCTAAAGAGCAGCTCAGACGGTCTGGTGGCTGGAGTTTGAGGCTTGAATAGGAGTTGGAGCTGAAGCTCCAAGCTGTAGCTGTAGTTGGAGCTGAAGCTGAAGCTGGTGTTGGAGGAATGGAAGTCTGGCTGGCGAGTAAACTGTTGTTTTTGACGACGACGCGTGTCACATTGTCCACCCACAAGAGCAGACGACAGACCAGACACTGGAGTTCGGGGATTCCGCTGTGGGGAGCTGGTAGAATTTGCATAATTCCACGTTGGAAATAGTAATGTCTGGGGCATAGCAGCACACACCCACGCCTCCTTCGAAATATAACGCCCCCAGTTTTCTTCAATTTCCCATAAAGCCTTCATATTTACTAATTCAAAAAGGTTGTAACTAGAGACAAGTTAAAAGCTATTTTGTTTATTTTTATTGCTGCAGAGTCAAACATTTAATAAATCTGAAATACTTTATACATTACTATTGATTTTAATTAGGGAAATTCAACTTTAATTAGTGATAAAAGGGTTTGGTTTAATTCTCTTATTTTCATTGAAAACACCCGCATTTCTTTTTATGATATTTGTTGCCTCAACAATGACAACAAATTGATATCAATTCCATATCGAACTCATTAAGTGGAAACAAGCTCATTACAGCTCAAGTTGCCAAGTGATCAATAATTGTTGGGATTTTCATTTAATTTGTTTGAATTAGTGAGACGGTGGCGGCAATTCCCGGGCTGCACTTCATAAATCTTTGTAAATTTATCGTTATCGCCCAATAAAATGTCACTGGCAATGTAGCACCTCCAGTAGTAGCTTCACCCTCGCCCGCACCTCCCTCAGGCAATCCCTGCTGCTTCCCGTATGAGTGATAAATCGAGTGCGTCCAGCGTTTGAAAATCGCAAGCAATTAAGGAGCAGGAACGGAGCATTCGGAGCAGTCACAGCTGTCTGGGCTAAGCAAACACCTTCAGCCGGACAGCGGGCATGGGGATCTGGACCACGGACTGTGGGACTTTCTCACTGGCCACTGTGCACTGTGGGCCATATCGGAAGGCATCTCAGATGCGGCGGCGGCGGCCTCCTCTGATTGCAGCGACATGCTCGAAATTACTTTTCTGTGTACAAACTAGCACACACACACACAGACATCCGAGCCAAGCTGCGGAGCAACAAAGCCAACTTGTGGTTTTGAATGTTTGGTGAAGGAGGAAGGATTGATACCCTGAATTAATATTAGAAACATTAGGAAACATTTAAAAGGGATATTTAAAGGATTTATTAAGGATTAGATATTGAGTTTGTAATATTATAAAAATATAATGTGATTTGTTTTGTAATTATTAATGATTTTAGCCAGATTAAATATAGGAGTAACAATTTTAAATATTTATAAATAATTCAGAACAGTTTAAACTATAAATAAAATTTGTTGATAATATTTAAAAAATGTATTCTATGTTTCTGACACTTAAATTAAATTTACAGTTGATAATAATTCACAATTTCATTCATGGAATCTTTTTTATTTATTTATAATTTACACCTCTTTAACATAAATTTATGATGCCAAAATTACGTTAATAATCCCAGCAAAAATATTTGTTAAAACATTTTAAGTAACATTAATACAGCATTAATTCTGCCTAAGAAAATCATGTTTCATAACTTATATATTGGATTATATTTTATAATATTAAAACAAACAAACATAAAGGAACATAACACCCCTTATAAAATACCCTAACATAAAAAATAAAAACGCAGCACTCATCGCGAGGCTCGAACAAATATCAAAACTATGCCCATGCCAAATGCCAGTTGGCGATATCATTGTCTTACCACTTGCTACACATTTTCACACACTCCTCGAGGAGATTGGCCCAGAGGAGCAGCGTCAGGCCTCAGCCCCAAAACATCGGCAGCTGCGATAAGCGGGAATTAAATAATTTTACACTCCTCGCGATTATCGGCAGCGATTGCGATGCCGATTGCCCATACGGATACGATTTGGTATATGCTAACGAGCTGGGGCTGCCTATAATTGGCCCAAAGGAGCGGAGCTGGCCAAAACGGGGATACCGCAGCAGCAGTGTGGGACATGGCCACGCGCTTTCGCGGTCTCGCTTGCCTGGCTGCGTCTCGGGAGTCGAGTAATTGACAAACAATTACCTTTAACGCAGCATTGTTCCCCGGTCCGCTTTGATCCATCGGCATTCGTTCGGCATTCTGGCTTTCAAGTTGCGAAAGGAGGCAAACACCTCAATTTTGGTAGCCGCTTTGCCTATGTGGGGGCTTTTGGAATGGCATGGAATGGAGCAAGGGAGCATCAAAGCACCAGAGCATCGAGGCATCATCGGAAATCGGTAACCAGCACCCGCACCCACCAACACCTGACCGCTGCAGCAAGGCACCTGAACCGCACACTGAAACGGAGAACTGTGACTGCGACTGAGAGGACTCGGGACCATAATAATAAATATTTCATGAAGCTGTCAGCAACAAATAATCTAAAAACTGCGCCGCACTGACCAAAAGCCACAAAAGAAGCCGCCAACGATGGACCACGGCCCAAAGTCAAGCTCAAAGCCAAAACCCAACCCAAACATAGTCCAAACAGCACTCAGGGAAAAGAGAAATATTAAAGTCAAAGGAGATGCCTTTAATAATCAATGTATAATGTATTTTAATATAGTTTGCAGATTAAATATATTTTTTTTTTATATTTTAATAGATTCTTCAAGGTTTATGAAGACAAAAATATAAATAAAACCTAATTTTGTAGTAGATTCTAAAATTCAAAGTTATTGCTGAGACTTTAATATTTGTTTTAATATATTTGATTATTTGAATTGTATTTAGCACTCAAAACTATTGTTAAATATATAATTATAACATTTAATTAACTTTTTTAGAATTATTTGTTAACCCTTTTCTCCCAGTGAAGCCATCAAAATCAAACTTGAGTTGAGGAAACCAAGCGGTGCTATTTGCGGCCTTTACAATGAACGCCTGTTTGGCTCTTGTGGGTGTTATTTTTCCCCCCTCTCAAGAGAACCTGAAAAGGAGATGCTTCCTCAAATTGCTTTTTATTTATGTTAAAAATAATTCAGCATCTGTTTTTGTTTTCTAAATTTTTTCTAAGTTGTTTAAAAATTTAAAAAAAAAAATGCTAACCTTAAATTTGGTTTGTACGTTTTTTAGGGGGAAAAAACTAACACATTAATGATTTCAGAATTTAATTTCGTTTATTTTTGGCCAAAATATCATTTTTCAAATCTACATTTTTCCAATTATAAATTCAAACCCTGGCTAGATTGATTCTCCTATTAATTCTGATTAAGAATATATAGGGTTTATGGGGTCAAATATGACTCCTTCCTGTGTTAAAACGTATTTTAAAAGATGGGTTGAAAGGGTCGACAGACCGAAAAAGACACCAAGCGGCCATAGTTTGAACTACGGCTTGTTGGCGAAGGGCGAGAGAGAGGGAGAGAGGGCGATGAATTTACACAATGCATTTATATGTGTTAGTGGGTTTTGTGCTGCATGGATGTGTGTACCCTCGCATTAGTGCACACAAACATACAGCAAAAATAGGAGAATCGGCAATTCCAAAAATGAAAAATCATATCTTGGCCAAAACTAAATAAATTTTAATTCGAAAAGCATTGCTGTGTTTGTTTTTTATAGTTCAACAAATCAAATTAAAAATTTTAATTTCCATTCTCGACAATAAATCAATTTAGATGTATTCCATTTTTATGAACATTTTTCTGCAAGTTTTTCCTCTATAAAAGTCACACCCTGCGTATACTTAATATACTATGAAAAATATATTTATCTTAAAAACTACTCATCAGTTAGATAGTTAAAATAAATAAGCATAGCTTCCTTTGAGTTATAACTCATAAATTCCAAAAGACCAGCGATCACAGTGAACCCTCGCGCTGACAGTGATGGATGCACTGGAGAGTGCCCACCCAATGCCCCCGCAGCGGCTGCAGAGCCACCTTCATCCCGCCAGCGATCTTAACTGAACCGATTTGAGCCTGTTTCAATGATCTGGAGCAGCCGTCGCCATGCACCTGTCAATACATTTGACATAAACCGGTCGCCTCTGAGCTTACGCACTGTTGGGAGTTTGGGAGCCAAGAGTTGGGAGCTGGGAGTCGGGAGCTGAAGCTTAACTGGGCAAATGGAATGGGATTCGATCTGAGACTGGGAATGGGGAATGCCTGGCGGACCTGTTGCCATCATCATCATCATCATCGTCGTCATTATTTGATGCGTCAAACATGCGCTCAAACGCCTCGATAGCGACAGCGAATTCAACTGCAGCAGCAACTGCACCAGCATCAGCAGCAGCAGCAACTCCGACTGCGATGCGACGCGTTGGCGACTGCAAAAAATTTTTATTATTATTATGACCATTTTAGCTACCAAGCAATGCGTGGAGCAGGCGGCCAAGTGGGCCGAACAAAGCACTGGGAAATAAAATTTAGAGGTAAGTATAGAAGATTATAAAATAAAAGGAAAAATCAATTAAAATACTTTTTAGACATTTAAAAGGAAATGGTTATTATGATTATTGCTCAGTTTAAGATATATTATATATATATGATTTAAATAAATAAATATTTATTTGTATTTTAAATTAAATCATAAATAAACAACAAATTATAAATAAATTTATTACTAATTTATAAAATTAAAATATAACAAAAAGTTTGTACAATTTTCTCAATAACTTTTACATTTTTAATACCATTTTCACTTGCTTGATTTTGAACTAAACAATACCTAAAATCATATTTAATTTATTTATATTTTTAACTATAAGATAAAGGCAGTGTTTTTGTGTTTTAGTTAGGATTTTCTCTCAGTACCCTTGCAATGTCTGAGTTGCGTCTGCGCCGGCGCAGCAGCCGACCAATAAATTGTGACGCTAATGTAAAGTGTGGCAAGCCATTAGTAGAACGAACGGCAGCTCCGTCAGGATCGGGTTGTTGAACCTCCGGGACGGGACAGCTGACGGCGGGTCTGGATGGCTTCCATCTGTGTGGGAAGAGGAGAGAAAATTAAGAGAACTGCCAGAGCTGGGAAACTGGGAGCAGCAGCGACTGCCACGCCCCAGAAACGCCTGCCTGCCAGCCAACCTGCCCACTAA
This sequence comes from Drosophila mayri, assembly GCA_008042485.1. NCBI lineage: Eukaryota > Metazoa > Arthropoda > Insecta > Diptera > Drosophilidae > Drosophila > Drosophila mayri. The sequence continues at coordinate 26,561 of VNJN01009222.1, forward strand.
GTTGGCATTTTTATGGCATCCGCCGCCAACAGATTTCACTTCCAGCGGAAAACGGAAGCGGCCAGTTGGGCAGCACATTGGATCGGACCAAGATCGGGTCGAAGGGGGGGGGGAGCAATTCAAATCAACTCCCCAGCGGAGACAACTTCCTCAATGATGGAAAGTATAGCTATTCCTTATACCCTAGGCAGGAGGTGTTTCTGCTCATTAAAATTAAGGATTTCCAACAGTTTAATATTTGAAATGTATTTTTTAACTTATCCCTAGGTATTAATGCTAAATATCTTTGTTAAGGATATTTATAGGTTCTTAAATTGTATATAAATTTTATTTGTAAATAAATATAATCTTAATACTTTGTTAATTAATAAATAACCTAATCTATACTTTAAAATGTTGCATAATTTTGGTTTAATTGTGTATACAAAACTTAAATAAAATATAAATATTGAAGCACTACTGTTTGCTATATTTTTATTTTCTGTTTCTTAAGTTAAAAAAAAACACAGTGTATTTTAAAATTCGTTATCACCTTCTATCTCTGTTTTTTTTGTAGGCGCACTGGACTCTCGTTTGTGGTTTCCATTTAATAGATTAATTAGAGGCCACACCGGACCAGCAGCCGCCCAGTGATCAAGCAAAAGTTGTTGTCGCCGCCGTCGGACTTCCGTCAAAAGTCGAGCCAATTGTCACTCGATATCACCTCCTCGGGGCAAGTTTTAAAGTTTATAAAGCGCTGAAAATAAAAATATTTTTGTTTAGTTTTTTTTTTCTCGTTGCGACCGCAACTTTAACCTCAACCTCAGATGGGCAAAGGAAGGTGGGCAAGGAGAGGAGCTGCTGGGCTCAACCACAAAGCACTTGATGCCAAGCGATGGCGGCGGCGCTGGTGGCGATGCCGCATTTCATTCGGAGGAGGAAGCGCTGGGTAAACCAGAGCAAGGAGCCACAGGACTGAGGGCGGGGGACGCAACGAGGACAGAACGTGGTTAGCAAATTTATTATGTAAACGGAAATACGGCATATCCTTGCCCAGGCAATGTCGGCGCCGCAGCAATAGAAATAGTTTCCAGCCCCGCTGGCAAAAAAAAAAGCAGGACAAAGGACTCCCCAAGTTGCAGGCAGTGATGAGAGCTTAATTTTTTTTTTACCATAAATACAGATAAAATAAAAAATAAAATAATCAATTTATAAAATTGTATAACAAAATAGTTTTATGAAATTTAAATGTATTATTTTAATGTACAAAGTTTTTTGTAGATACAATTTTAGGTGAAGATTTCTAGATAAATAATACAATAATTTAAAAGTAAACTAAAGGAATTCTAGGTAAACAATAGTTTAGAGTTTGTTTTGGTTAATTTTTCTTAGGTCTTGGATATATTCTCTCTTTTAATTTATTCTTAAAAATGTACTAAGGTAAAGTATTTATTTTTGTTTAAAGAAGAAGCTTGGAAGAAAGGTTTTTCCATGTTTATAAATTCTATAATTTATTATTAAAAATCTCTAAAAATACCTTATTTTCAGCACGAGAAACTCCCCATATTTTTCATAGTTAAAATTTAATATTTAACTATAATCTATTATGAATAAGTCCGCATCTGTGGCGCATCTCTGTTCGCTGGAGGCAAAGTAATGGAGCTGAGGGTGCCAGCTCGTAAATCGCATAAATTGTATAATTCTGGGCACTCCATTCGCGTTGTTCTTGTTGGTGTTACTTTTGTAAAATGTTTGTCGCTTTGTTTTGTACTGTTTCGTGCATTTTGTTGCCAAATTGCGTTTGTAGGTGACTCCAAAGGTCCTTTATCTCCGCCCATCTCCTCACCAGCTAGGACGAAACAATATGCTGCCAAGGAAAAGTTGCCTGGGAGTAGCAAGTGGCGTTCCGATGACAGGGGCGTGGCATTAGTGGGATTAGTGAATTAACGACAAATTGCAAACACCTGCGACTCTGGTAAGAGTCAGCAACTTTCCCAATTGGAATTGACCAAAAAGTCAGGCCGCTCTCGCATTCAATCCCATTTGCCGGCTCAATTAACAGTAACTTAAGGGAATCGGGTTCATTTAAATTCATGAAGTTTCCTCGCCAACGTGGCCAGGAGTTTTCCGTGGGAAAGCGTAGAAAATGGAGAAGAGGCAGAAAGGAAAATGACAGTAGACAGGACGATACGTTGACCACAACAGCCGCAGGATAACGTAAGAGGCAGAAAAAAAAATAAAAACTGCAAACAGGGAAAAGAAAAACAGTTTTATGGAGGAGAGACATGAAAAAGTAGTTGAAACCAAAAATAAATGAAGGCAGAGAATGGAAATAAGTGCAATTTGATTTGGTCTAGGGATTTTTGGTAACTGGATTAATAACAGACTTAAATGGATTTAATAACTATCAACAGTGTGTGTAGGTTTATTGAATTTTTTATTGATTGAAAGATGAGGAAAATAAGAGAATGTTTTTATTATTAAAATCCAAAAAAAAAATGTGCTGAAAAGAATGCATTCTAAAATGTTTGTTCACATTTTTAAGCATCGTTAAAGAAACATTTTTTAAACATATCAAGTAAGGTTAAGTTAAGAAAAATATAATTTTTAAATTAAAAGATTAAAAAAGCGTTCAAAAATGCCAAAAATATATATATATATCTTTACAATTATTATATAAATCCAAAATAAATAAATAATATAGACTTTTCCAGGCTCTTCACTGGCACTGACCTCTCTGAAATTTCCCCCCATCTCTGTGGAGTTTCCCTCTAAATTTCCCACTGTCCACACTTGATTTCATTGCTCTCCATCTCTATCTGGTTGAGGGGTCACACGGACGCATCAAATAGGCAAAGTTTTTTGGTAGCCACAGCGACGCCTCTTGCCAAATTTATGACATTGAATTTATGTGCAGCAAAGCGTGCCGCCGTCCGTCCCGAAAAACCAGAAGGCGGGGCAGGAAACGGAAGTAGGAAGCAGGAGAAGCCGATCGATTCGGCAGAATTAACATCATCCCAGCAAGTGTCGCAGAAGGAGGAGGAGGAGCAGATGGTGCCGCCCAAGAAGCCCCTGAAAAAGAAGCGCGCTAAACTGCTTAACACTTCTGCATGGCCACCCAACAGAAGAAGAAAATGGAAATGAAAATGGAAATGGAAACGGCGACCATAACTCATGCGACACAAGGCTGAGGCCACGGCGGAAGCTGAGGAGAAATTGTCTAAGAAAGACCAAAAAAGGAAATGGCGAATGCATTAAGAAATAAGCAATTTGTTTCTCAGCTTCTCTTGGCCAAAGGCAAAAACTGCCAGAGAGATCGGCGGCAACAGGAGCCAATTCGGGGGAGGAGTGAGAGTGAGTGAGGGAGCTTCCCAGCACCCAAGGACACGCCGTGCGATGCTCCTGCTCCCCTAAATATAACCCCCGGATAAGTAGTTGCATTAAAAGCTTACAACAAAACCTGCGACAATAGCAGACAAACACGACAAGAAACAAATTTTTGGTAACTCGCAGCGCACAGCGCCTTGGCCGTAAAGTCGTGCAGTGCCTCTCTCCCTCTTCGCCTGGGTTAGTCTGCTTAAGCCACCACCAACCCCCTTTTTGTTGGGTAGTGTATCCTGGTTTGCCCTTTGCTGGCAGCGACTCAAAACTATGCGACTCTTTGGGCGGAGTTTGAGGGGCTTTCAGTTTGTAAGTCATGCGGATTTGCTTAAGTTTCCGTTTTTTAACTTTAATAGAATTTAAGGTTTTAAATATTCTTCTTCTTATGTACAAATGGGATGAATTTTATATATAGCTAACTCAAAAAATTTTTAATATGAAATATAATACGAAAGTTAAAGTGTAGACCGTATTACTTTATACATATTTTCTTGTTTTAATATTTTCCTTTTAGATTCAAATTTTACCAAGACTTTTATTCAGTTTCTAATTTAACGTGTTTTTATGGCTCCACCAAGCGGTCATTATGTGTACTGGTAACTTGCAACATGCCCTCAGAGGTGTCGTTAAAGTGGTGTTGCCAGACCGCTCATTGAAAATTCACCTTTTTTAACTTTTCTTACTTCCTACAGAAAAAAGGCAAATACAAGCTTTTTAACAGCCACATTTATAAATTAAAAGTTGATCCGTTTAATATTTTTTATCATAATGTAGATATACAAAGTTTTAAATAAATATAAAGAATAAACATGCAGCACATACGCAAAATTAAATACTGATATAAAAATAAGCTTTTTGGAGAAATATATCGATATATTTATGATGATATATTTTCACATCCCTAGTAACAAACGGCCAAATTACTTTCGACGGGACAAAAAAATACAAAAATACGATAAAAAAGCGGTCTTTTCTCGCCACACAAAGGAGAAGAGCCGCGCGGCTTCGTTCGCGTCGTAACGGGTCAAAAGCACGCCATATCTCGGTCTTTTCCCTGCATTTTCCAAGGAGTTTTTCTTTCGCCGCATCGCATTCGCAGCAGCCGGAAAAACAGACACACGCACACCGCGGAGGCAATGGAAAGCGAAAACGAAAACGCATGTGTGTCGCTGGGATAAGGCGCAAAGGCGAAACGGCAAAAGAGGCGAACGAGTGGAGCTGGTGAAATTGCGACAAAAACTTGAGCCGAGATCGCCGAAATTGCATCTCAAGTTTTAGTACAAAGAGAATAGCTGCAACACACACACGCAAGCGTCACACACTCTCTTTTTGCCGTGTAAAACCAATACAACCACCAAAAACCCCAAAAACAACAACCATGCAATCTTTGCAAAGTAGTTAAATAATTCTGCCCTGTCTGCGCTTTATTTCCTTCTTCAGTTTTGTTCTCGTTTGTTTTTTATTTTCGTACTTTCAACAAGTTTCTGTTGTTTCTGTTTTCCCCCTTTAAACACCCACACTCCCCCTCACACACACACACTCTCGCCTTCCGACGCGCAGTTCTTTTTTCGCTAATACTTCAAAACAAAACAACAACAAGACGGCAACGGGCTGCCACAAACACTGACGCACACGAACAAATACCAGCTACCAATACCAACGCAGCGTCTCTTCTGACGTGCGAGCGCAAAAATTGTCGTCTTTAGATTTTTGTTTGTGCACTTTTCGCCATTTCCCTTTGTGTTGTTCCGTTGTGAGCGCGTGAAAAGGGGAAGAGGAGGAGCGGAGACAGCGAGATAGAGAGAGAGCCAAGAAGCACCTGCAAGAAAGCGGCACGAGATCGCCAGAAAAGCAGAAAATCAGAAGAAGCAAAAGCGACCGGCTCACCACTCACTTACACACACGTTCTCGCCTCGCGCACACATCGAGACACACTTGTTGCAGCAGAAGAGGAGAACGGGCAAAGGAACGATAAGACGAGGAGCATAAGGTGGGCGTCCAGGAGGAGGAGAGAACAAGTGCCTGAGAAGACAACACCGCTCATCTGCTATCAGCGAATACCACTGCAAAAGTAAGCAAACACGAATAAGTTAACAAGAAGGGAATAATGGACGCGAATATTACCCTGTAAGGCACACGCTTAGGGCGTTGAATGCACCTGTTGTTCTCCAATTCCATGGCGGGAAAAGCTGTTTGACAACAAACTAAACACCGGAGCTTAATAAGTTACCCAAACATTCTTACATCTGTCTTCCTTGTTGGCGGTTTCCACTTGGAATTTAATCAGGGATTACGCTACCAATTTTAATAGTAAAACAAAAGTTGTGCTTTTTCGAAATTACCTTAAGGGATCGCCCATCTGGCAAACAGTTCCCTATTTTTGTAAATAAACTCCAATCTATCTAACCCGATTTTTAAATCGATTTGTAAAGTACTATAGATTCTTTGTCCGCTATTTCATGGCAACATTAATCACTTTTTGATACTACTTGCCCAGCATGCCCACCCCCACAAGAATTGCCGGAAAGCAGACCCATAAAATAGTCCATATACATATAACATTCACGAGGGACGCCAATCGGCAAACGCGACCGGCACCCAAGTCAAGTACGGGCAGTGAGACCGACCGGCTGATAAGCCGGACGGACAGGGGCGCTGCAATTCACCGATTGCGGGACAATCTCGCATCTGATAAGGACGGAATCACGATTTTCCTATGCCCGCACATTCAAATTAAAGGCGTCAGCTATAAAATGATATATTGAGAGCTTTGCCATTTATCAGCAATTATTATTATTTTTAAACGTGCCCAAATGAAGGGGATTTGGCCACTTTGCAGATTAAAATTAAGTCCCACAAGTGTGACGATTTTGATTTTGTGCTTTTTCTGTTTTCCAGATGGTCAAGGAGAAGCCCAACTCAACTCGTATCTACGACAAGGACGGATTCAGGCGACGAGCAGCCTGTATTTGCGTGAAATCGGAAAATGAGGCGGAGGTGAACATAGTTTTATAATAGTTTACCCAAAACCCTTAATTTAATAACTATTTATGTTGTAGGTTCTTTTGGTCACCTCCTCTCGCCGACCGGAGCTATGGATCGTCCCTGGAGGCGGAGTGGAGCCTGAAGAGGAACCATCGGTGACCGCTGTCCGCGAAGTTCTGGAGGAAGCTGGTGTCGTAGGCGATCTGGGTCGTTGTCTTGGTGTATTCGAGGTTTGTTTAATGATAAACCGTAACTTATTTAAATGAAAAATTGTTATTGAGTGGCATTTGTACCTAAAGATGTAAAGAGATATTTAAAACGGAATAAGTTTACCCTTTTCCGGGAAATATTTTATGACTTTAGTCGTAAAAACAGACATTTATTTAATAACCTTTGTTTTCACTAGATTATAAATTTATTTACATTTTTCAGAACAACGATCACATGCATCGCACTGAGGTGTTCGTGATGAACGTTACCCAGGAGCTGGACGAGTGGGAGGATTCGCGCAGCATCGGCCGGAAGCGCCAGTGGTTCACCATCGACGATGCATTGTCGCAGTTGGCGCTGCACAAGCCGACGCAGCAGCACTATCTGATGCAGCTGCAGCACTCGAAGACGCTGGACAATACGAATCGCGTGGTGAATGCCACGCATCCGCCCAAGCTGACTAATGCCGCAACACCGGCCGCGTCGCCCACAACGGCATAAGGAGATAAATGCAGGATGCAGAAGGCGGATGATACCACACCACACTTAACCCGAGACTAATCCAACACTTATTCTAACCCCATCATTACCTTACCAGAGCCGCATACACATTTTGACATTTTTGAAAATTTACAAATAGACAGGCAGTCTTCTAGATTCTAGATTACGTTTATTAAGCGATACTTATGTTAACCCGCATCCCTCATACGGCCCCATTTGCGTTTAAGTTTAAGTGAATGCGTTCATTTATGTCTTTAGTAACTGTAATGAGAACTATAATTATGTGCACTCTATAGAGAGGTGAAGAAAACAAAAAAACAACAAAAAAAAAACTCTACTCGATCAATGCTAAGCGATAACTACATAATTCAAGATCTATAACACGATACAAAAGCAAAGGAAAAAGAAAAAATGAACCTTTAATAATTTTTGAGCGAATAGCACTTTTTGCAAACACGAAAACTAAAACTAGATAAACAAAACAAAAGAAAATAAGCAAATGTAACGATATCTATTAGATTTTTCTACTCTTTTTTATAATTTACTCAAAAAGGCATCTTAATTGGTTATTGTAACAAGAAAAGCCAATTGGAAACGCAAAAGGAACACTTGATTAACTAAGCTAAGCGGCCTAAACAATAAATTGAAACCTCTTTAAGCGACGACTAACGAAACAATTTCGTTTTAAAGATCATTTTTCGAAAAAGATAACAAATACCAAGACAGCAGACATTTGACGGACGGACAGGCGAGAAATCATTAGAAAACCTTAAAATAATTAAACAACAGTTGCCTATGCAAGAAGATAAAGCAAGCCCACTGCAGGGGTGATATAAAGATAAACGTTAACTTATTGTAAAAAACACACAACAAATGCGAGACAACATATTATGAACTAATTCAACTACTAAGATATGTGCACGTTGTACTTTTCAGAAACAAAACAAAACAGATATAACAATAACAATTATGATTAACAACAAGCAGCAAGGGACGAGAAAGAGAGTGTGTGCATGTTTTCAATGTGATTTAAGAGATACAAGATGCATACGATGGACAATTTTATGTGACATTTTTTCGATGATTTTTTTTGGCACTTCAAAAGCGCGCAACAAACGAAAATTTTAATTGAAGCTCAATGGGAGCAGCAAAGTCTGGCAGTTGAATCTATGATTTATTCCAAACTATCACTTGTACTTTAGTTGCAAACTAAAGCCGACAAAGGGACTTTTATCGGAACGCTAAATTATATCACAAATTGTTGCAATTAAACGATGATTTACAACCAATAAAGAAGAAAACAAACACAACGATAATGGTGTTATTTTGTGCTAGAGTTTATTAAGACTTAAGGTATGACATTATTTTCTTTAAATGAAATCTCTTAGTTTCATTTAAAAAATTACAAACACTTTAAATTGATTACTTAAATTTTATTTTGTTGTATAAGAAAATTTGGCTAAATTATAACTAAATTTAAAAGTAATTAAATTCTACTTTTTCAGCTGGATCCTGGTGAAGGGATGGGCCTCGATGTAAGCCAGAGCCTTGAGGATGTAATCCGGAATGGGAGGAGGCGTGGGCAGATGGGCGCCCCTCGGCTGGTATCCATTCTCATCGGCGGTGTACTCCAGCTCAATGGGCGTTCCATCAGGAGCTGTATATCTGACTGAACCCGCTGCATTCGCACCACCAACACCGCTCTCCTGGGCATCGATGCCGTTGGAGGTGCCATACTCCCAGCTGTAGCTGCCATCCTCCTTGATCTCATTGCGGTACTTGGTAATCTCCGCCTGTGACTCATCGGCAGCTCGGATGACGGCCACCAGGAACATGGAAATGATTAGCGCCTGCGGTGCCAGATAAAGATCTCGGTTAGCATTTTATATGATATCTATATACATTTAGATGTGATAACACTTACGCTCTTGAACATATTGGCTGCTTGGTTAGTTGTGTTTTTTGCTGTCTCGCTGCAGTTGCTGGTGATAAACTGATTTCGAAATCCGCCAACAGATCGTTTTATACTCGAAACCACCTGCCAAACCGATCCGATCACTGACCTACACCTACAACACAGCGCAGCTGAGGCTTCGCCGGTCCGAATTATTAATTTAATTCGCTCATCTGAAAATATGAATTTGACCGAGTTTTACGAGCGTTCCTCGCTTAATAGCTGCGTTTGTTATCGCCTGTTGTTTGGGCTTTTCAACGGCTTTACGACCGGCCCAGGTGGTGCTCTATAACCTCTAATACACCTGTATCCATGGCGCATTCTAATCTGCGCCTTAGAAATCACAGATCAACGATCGCGATTTACAGATGCCAGCCACTCCACTTCGCACAATGCTTCTTTTCTTATCTAATCTTGACTTAAATTCATAATAAATATATGAATTGTTAACCGAACTAAAGCAGATAAAAAATCATGAAATCGAAGTTTAGAGACACTTTTTGAGTCGCTCATTTATTTTTGGACTGCGTTTAAGTGTAAGAAATAATATTTAAAGTATAGAAAATATGTATTTTGTATAGTTTATTGTATATATTCAAGAATTTAAATATATCTGTTACAAGTCTTGATCATTTTTTGAAACTTCAAATGTGTATAAATGAAATAAATTAAATTCTAATTACAATGTTGGCAAAAATATGCATTTATATATAATTTAAATTTGTTATTTATTTGTTTAGACAGATACAAATATGTATATATTAATGGTTTCATAATTAAATATTACAGGACTGTATGATTATACTCTTTGTTTAAATGGATATCAACACATTTTATTTAAATCAAGTAGAAATTCTTTTATCCCATTTCACTCGAGATATCCACTAGGACTGACAAAGCCACTCAAAAAATCACTCAATCTTCTCCCAAAAGAAAGTGTATCCACAACGGAGGCGCCAAGAGGCGATTCGGACTGTCACTCGATTAGCGGCTTTTGTTGTTAATGAGATGCAAATGCGAATATGAATGCGAGCGAATGCCGGCAGCGCAGTTGCGCCAAAGCCTGAGCCGAACTTGAAACTTAAACACATGCCGAGAGTGTCATCGTAAATATTCACCAGTTGCTGCCGATCTTAGATAGCCACTTTACTAATTAGATACCAATTTGTTGGATTTTCGATTTGATCCGAAAAGTATAGTTTAAATTCAAGATAACTTGAGGGTTTTTTAAGAGCTGAGAGAACAGATAGACAGAAAAAGAGAAAAGAAAGTGGAGAAATTTCTGGTGGCTCTTCCTTGAAAAGGAGTTTACTATTCATTTATTTGTAGATATAAATTCTATAAATTTTTTATTAAAATATTATTATGTAGTTTGTTTACTTTTTTAGCTTTAGTTAGTCTTATATATACTCTTATTCGTACATACAAACCATAACTATCATAATTTTTAAACCATTTTCATCAAGTTTGAGATTTGGCAACTTTCTTGTTTTAGAGATATATTTAATATTAACTATATAATTTTTGTGGCAAGAAAATAAGCCTTAAAAATGCCCAAAAATGTATTTAAATTGATTCGTTTTTTAGTATTTGTTATTAATAATGAGTTTAACAATGCTATATGATCGTCGGATCCGGCAAGTTCTTCTTTTCTTATTTTCGCTTAAATCTCCCAGTAAATTCACATTCATAATTTTCTTCGAATCCTTCTCGTTTATTTTAACTCCACATTAACATTTTTACACATTGTAATAAAGCTTTTAGAGGGCGCTACAACGCTATCCTTGCTGAACTTAACCGAAAGTCTTGCGAGCAAAGCCACGGGATCCATGAGACTGCTGCTGGGGCTCAACGTACTGAGGATGAGTGCGGATGTACTCCAGGGACTTCAGGATGGCAGCCGGGATTGGGGGAGGAGTGGGCAGCAGGGCGCCCTGGGGCTGGAAGCCGTTCTCATCAGCCACATACTGGATCTGGACGAGCTGACCCTCGGGGGAGTAGTAGGAGTAGCCACCGTTGACCTGGTAGCCACCAAGACCGGACTCCTGGGCGGCAATGCCGTTGCTGGTCTCGTAGTTGTAGTTGTAGTGGCCATCAGGCTGGATATCAGCACCGGTCTTGGTGATGTAAGCACCAGCATCCTGATTGTAGTTGGCGGCAGCATAGGCGCAGGCCAGGAAGGCAGAGGCGACGAGCATCTGAAGGATGAGAAGAAATTACCAATTAGTTGGAGAATTAAAAAGCTTTTAATTTTGAATCTGAAATATCCTTCTACATCTTCCAGCTAGTCCTTTGTACTTACGTAGCGGAACATCTTGGCTTGGAGTATGTTTAACTGAGACTGTGAGACGACTCGGAATGATGTCTCTGTGTCAGATAGGCAATGTTTTTATACGAATTCTCGATCCGAAACCCGATCCACCCAAAACAACTTTTACGCCCGACTGCAGGAAACTCATCTAAATAACAATAAGCCAAGCAAAACCGAAATTGGCCAAACTAGAGCGTCGTTAGCGGGTCAAAATGTAAAGAGCCGGGCTACGCACCGGCTACAGTCTCTTCGTGGTCTCTTCCAGTTTCGTCTCAAGCTGGGAGGGCATACGCATACAGCAGAGGTCGAAAAACTAGGAAATCTATATTTCGTTTGTTGGTTTTAAGCATATCATCAGCATGGCAACTGATAAGGTTGCTTGACACATTCTATGCCGCAGCATTTTCCTCCATGTATGGTTTTTGGATGAAAAATATATTTTAATTAATATTTCTTTCTTAAAATACTTGTTTATAAGAATAAGTAATAAATTATATAATTGGGAATCAATTAATTAAATTATTTAATTGATTTGGAAGAGAACTTAGAATGTTGTGAAGGATTTTCTGTCAATTTCTAGTATAAATAACATTTTAAAAATCGTATAAGATTTATCTTGTAGCCTTTCAGGATCTGAAGGTCTACTATCTCTACTATCCGACCCTCGACTGTCCATGTGTGGGCCCTGGAAAGAGCAAAAGTTAAAAGCGTAGCCAACCCCATGCGGCAATGTCAATGTCGGAGCTTAGCCTAGGTCTGGCCCGTGTCTCTAGTCTCAGGTTTTCAGGTTCCAGATTCAGTTTCAGTTTCAGTTTAAGCTTCAGTTTCGGCCGGCACACCCAAAAAGGCAGGCTTAATTAAATGCATTTGAAACAGACGCGTCTCGATACGATTTTAGCATAATTTATGATGCCACTCTTGGCTTCAACTTCAATGCTTAGCTTTTCCAGTTCGATCCGTCAGTGCCCCGCAGACCCTTTCCTTTCCCTCGATCGTTATCTCCGTCTGCGAGGCGCTGAAATGTGTGCGTTTAACAAATTGGGCCATAAATGTGAGTTAAAGCCTAATTGATACGCAGAGTGAGATATCAAACAGGATTAACCCGTTGCCAGCCTCGCCCAAGCCGCCTTATCCGTCTCAACAAAACGTCTCGTGTCACCAGCGCGCGGCACCTTTAATTTGATTTTTCAAATTTTAATATTCTAACACAGTGGGATGCAACCAGTTCTCGGTGGTTGCATATGAATGGAAGCTTTCAAAAAAATAATAATATCAAATATCAACTTATAATTGCTGCCTTTATTGACATTCTTTGGAGATTAGATTTAATTGGGTGGTTTTTTAGTTGGCAAAATCAATTGATACACTTTTTTAGTTCCTTGTTCTGTTCTAGGGAGTTTTGGTATATAATTACATATTTTGGCATATTTTTAAAGAAAGATTTTCGATACTTAATTATAAATTGGTATATGTTTTAAATCGATATAAAATATAAAATCTTTTATTTGAAAAAGTTTCTAAAAATGCTTATTGATTGCTAACAAAATATTTATTGTAGTGCTTTTCACTATATCTTTGCCGACTTTTACTATAAAACTTAGCAGTTTCCCTCAAGCCTCTCTCAAACAATATTTGCTTCTTTAATATTTTCCTTTAATCACAATATTTTATCCACGTTTTATATGACTTATCTTTTAAGAAAATAATTTATAAACCGCACAAAATATACACATATCTCTTGCACCTCCTGTCCTTTAATGGCCCAATTTTCACCCCACTGTGTTGATAGTTTTTGCGATGTGCCAACTAAATAAATTCAACTTGGGGGGCATGGCCTTGAGGAGAGATCCGATGAGAACTCGACGGTCATAAAATGGACTTTATGACATCCACGGAAAGTGAAATCATCGGTCTGCTTGATAGGAAATGGTGTTGGTGGGTTTAATTTCATGTCTAAGTTTCAGTTTTGGTAACATGGCAACCACATGTCCAAGACGTTTAAAAGATTTATTGATTTGTGCGATTTTTAGGCACAAATTCGTATTGATTTCTGAGAATGGATTGAACAGAAATTGATTATGTATTTAGCACCCTTGGTGCTGCTGTCATCACTAGACTGGCGGAACCCCTCAACTTTATTCCCATAATTATGCATAATGCTGAGGCACGATTATGGTTATTAGTTTAATGCCGCTAATTAATTCCATTTTATGAGGAGGCTACCTTAAAAAGGGGGGCTAAAACATGGAATGGCTTCGTTTATGGGCACTTAAACTTAACCTTCAAAGATTTGATGTTTGTAAATAAATCAAACCAAAGTAGAAGAAATATCTGAAAGTTTACAAAGGGAAAGACACAAATTTAGTTAAAATGCCTCAAAAATAATCCCTAAATTTATAAAAAGAGTAAAGAAAAATTCGTTTTACTTAAAATTGTGACATTTGATTCATTTGAGTGACTACTTAATAGCGATTAGCTTTTGTATTCTTCTCGCTATTCAAAAATAAAATAAAAAAGATGCATCTACCGATCAGGCAGCCGCCCCAGCAACCGCATTTAAAGCCAATAAACTAGTTCCAAAACTAATAATATTATTTAAAGCTATCTTTTTATTTAGTTTTTGGTTTCCTCTCTTTTCAATAATAAACAAATTGGTTTCGCATGGCAATGCGCGTCAATGGGTTTGGCTGCCTTAATATTTCACACCGATTCTGGGGCTATATGTCTATAATATAATCTCCCGGGTTTCGATTCAGTTTTATGCAGATGAGACAGTGTCAAATATTGGTGCAAGTTTTGTCAGCCAAAATCGAGCTGAATTTATAATTTTTTTTCCCAAGTCAATCTTTATATTAAGTGTATCGCATTCATAATGGGAAATGGTTATATTTGATGAGAAATCGAACTGGAGATACTCTGTGAGGGAATTTATTATTTAATACTATAATAAAATCATAGAACAATATAACAAATTAAATACAATTAATTGAAAATGATTGGGAATAAGAAAAATGCATTAATGGCTTATTTAAGGAGGCAGGTACTTCACCTTATTTGATAAAATTAAAATTTAAATAGTTTAATTATTATTATAATAAAGTAGTATATATTTTTATATATTTCTCAAACTAAAGAGCTTTAATAAATAAAACATTAAAAAGTAGTCTTATCCTGAACTAAAACTACCCCAATCTTCACTATATTCCCCACAAATATAGCCTTGTTGTTGCGATAGTAAATTAAGCAAGAAATATTCATAAAATTAACTGCTCCAAAAGGTTGGCATGTGTCCAAACATAAAGACTTTATCCAAGAGTGTTTTAAATTAAATGCAAATTAATTGGACCGAAATTGTGTGCATATTAATTTGACTGAAACTGAAACTAAAACCGATACATTTAAATATTGCTAAATATGTCGCATTGACTTTTAGCATTTTCCAACGTCTGCAGCCAGAAACCTGTTGGCCTTCCGGGAAGTCTGTCATAAAATGTCCAAATATTATTATGGCAAATTGTGGAATTAATTATTATTGTAGTTTTCCAAAATTAAAAACCAAAGTGGCTCTTTATTTATGGGTTCCATTTTTAATTACTTATTAAAAAAGCCTGCATAATTTTTGTAGTATTTCAGAATTAACACCTTTGCTATCTTTGGCGGCTATCTTTGCTAATAAAATCTGCAAAATCTATTCGTATTTAAATTACTTTTAGTTTTATATTTCTTGTGGTAGATTCACTATCCTTTAACATGCATTTTAACGGCCCTGTCTTAAAGTGGTTTGATTGATCGGGTTCCATTAACACCAGAAATCGTATATAAACTTTGGCAAACTGCAAAAGAGTCGTCAATCAGAGTCCGTCTTAAATCAAACCAAGATGTTCCGCTACGTAAGTCCAAAAGGATATTTTTAAAGTGAAGAAGATCCCACGAGAAAGGCTAAACAGTTTAAATTGTGAACAAGTGTTAAATAATATATATAAAAAATATAAAAGACATTGTGGAATCTTAAAATCTTATAAGAAGACATATTAGACATATTATTTCCTTAAAATATCCTCAACTAATTGATGATACAATTCTCCTATTCATCAGATGCTCGTTGCTTCCGCCTTCCTGGCCTGCGCTTATGCTGCCGCCAACTACAACCAGGATGCTGGTGCTTACATCACCAAGAGCAATGCTGATATCCAGCCCGATGGACACTATACCTACAACTACGAGACCAGCAACGGCATCGCCGCCCAGGAGTCTGGTCTCGGTGGATACCAGGCTAACGGTGGCTACTCCTACTACTCACCCGAGGGTGAGCTCGTCCAGATCCAGTATGTGGCTGATGAGAACGGCTTCCAGCCCCAGGGTGCTCTGCTGCCCACTCCTCCCCCAATCCCGGCTGCCATCCTGAAGTCCCTGGAGTACATCCGCACTCATCCCCAGTACGTTGAGCCCGTCCAGCATCGCAGATCAGGCTTTGCCAAAGCCATCCAGAGCCTGGCTGGTTAAGCAGAGAAGCGCCTTGTGAAGCTACGATTTGTAAATATGTATATTTTTGAGGAGATGAAATAAAACAAGAATAAAACTAAAAATTGCTTTTCGTTTTAAATTTATTTAAAAGGCATATTTATTCAAATTGAAAAAATGTATATTAGGAATGCGTTAAATGTTCTTAAATTAAAAACCAATCAGTGCTATTAAGAAGATAATTTCTCGGTGCCCTAGAGTTAAAAACTAAAAAACATTAAGGGTTTGAATTCAGCAAACTCTTTATTTATTGTCACTTGTATCGATATTCACGTTTTATTTTAAATAAATACAAAATTTTATAAAAGTTACACAAGTTCTTAAAAGACGGCTGCTGTGAATATTTGTACTAAACTGAAGACATTTTCAAAATGGAGAAGTGAGCGCATAGTAAACTATTTTAGCAAAAATAGGAATATATATTTTAAACTTAACAAATCGTTTATATACTCTGTGTCAGGAATTCGATACTAAAAGAACTGCAAAGAAAAGTTTTAATAATATTTAAACACCATTAAAAACATAATAATAAAATTAGTTTTCGAGTTACTCTATTAACTTTTATCTCCTTCTTTCTAATTCAAATTAACCACTTGAATCAAAACATTCATTTCAAATTTTCAATTAGTTTCCTTAATGACATATAGGGGGCTTTTCGCGGGCAAACTTTTCATCAGCATGGCAACCTGGCCAATGCCATGAGCCCATTTCGATGACCAGCTAAAAGCTGACATCTGTTTACCGATTTATCGCTTATCGATAGAAACACCAATGTTCCAGCAACATTGAATTATAAAATTTTAAGACTTGATTTTACCTAATTTTGACCAGGATGCTGGCCCACAGGATGCAGCTTTGGAGGACGACAAACGCAGCGGTGGCCCTTCAATCCGTCGCTTGCCGATGGTCCACACAGGTAAGCGGAAAATGCAGAGTATCAGCCGGTTATCTGTGACATAACCTGCAAGTGGGCAATGTTTGTCCCGAAGTATCCACACCAAATTCAATGAAAACTTTAAATTACAGAACTTCAGTGGAGGCAGAAGAGATCTACACCAGCAGAGGTTCATTCGAGGCAGCCCCCTGCCACTGTCAGTTACCGGAAAATGGCTGAATCCCCACCAATTGCGGTTTGCCAGCGGAGGAGCAGCCGCAGCAGCGGCTAACACGGCCCCCGGCGGAGAATTCATGCAGGCTGTATCTACGGTGGAACTGGTTGATCTGCCCAACATACCGGCCGCTCCCACGCCCCCTGCCCTAACAGGGAGTGGAGCTGATGTTATGGAAGCCGTCAATGCGGCTGGGGAGCCCACCTTCGCCTCGATAGGACTGGGCGGCTGGTCACCAGTTGGCATTGTCCAGAACTGCATGGAGTTTCTGCACTGTACATGGGATCTGCCCTGGTGGGGAGCCATCGCCATCGGTACGCTGGTAGTGCGTACCATTATCTTCCCGCTGGTCATCGTGGCGCAACGGAACTCGGCAAAGATGAACAACAACATGCCGCAGATGCAGATGCTTCAGCTGAAGATGACCGAGGCCCGGCAGTCGGGCAATGCCATCGAGTCGGCGCGATATGCCCAGGAAATGATGCTGTTCATGAAGGAGAAGGGCGTCAATCCGTTGAAGAACATGGTTGTGCCATTGGCTCAGGCGCCGCTCTTCATCAGCTTCTTCATGGGCTTGCGGCAGATGGCCAACACGCCTGTGGATTCCATGCGCGATGGAGGTCTCTTCTGGTTCCAGGATCTCACGCTGGCGGATCCCTATTACCTACTGCCCATGATCACCAGTGCCACACTGTACCTGACCATCGAAATCGGCACGGATTCGGCGCGATTGTCTGCCGCCAACATGAACACCATGAAGTATGTGCTGAGAGCCCTGCCCATCGTTATCTTTCCCTTTACGATGAACTTCCCCGCCGCCATCCTGACCTACTGGGCCTGCAGCAACTTCATCTCTCTGGGCCAGGTGGCTCTGCTGCGGATACCCGCTGTGAGGGATTATTTTAAGATCGAGAAAATGCAAACGCACAAGCCAAGCGCACTGCCCCCGAAAAAGGGATTCGTTGGTGGCATGAAAGAGTGTAAGTATCAGAAAGGAGTGCCACAGAAATCTAGGATTTTAATTATATTTTGAAGGATTTTCTAACGTATCCTTTCTCATTTCTGTGACTCCTCCGGTATTTTCAGTATTAATTCTAATTTAAATTTATTTTCCAGCTTGGGACAACATGAAGATCACCAAGGAAATCGAGGAGCGACAACGCTTAGACGAGATCAGGTTTGCTAAGGCGGGCAAGGGTCCGATGGTCAAGACCTTCAAATACGATCCCACCAAAACGGCAAAGCCAGGCAACGCAGAGCCGCACATGCGGATGAAGGAGCCGCCCAATGAGCGGCGATAGTGTTCGACGGTCGGTGATGTGTCCTGTTACGTTAACTTAACCCACTTAGCCCATAGTAAACCCCCATTAAACTTTGAAAGTTTTGCTGCTAAAGAAATATAAAAATTGTAAAAACCCAAGTCGTTTTTTTTTTAATTCGGGTTGAAAAAAATTTGCTGGCAAATAAACTTGTTATAGGAGGATATGGAAATGTAATTGGTTATAAATTGAAGTTGTTGGTCATTACTTGAGATAAGATAAGCCAAGCAGTCACGTTATAATGGAAGATTAAGCTAACGACGTTTGCAAATACTAAAAATTATGGAAAAATAAGCATCTCTAAAAGCTGATCACCTCTGTAATCACTTGAGAGTTATAAATAAATTAGCTAATAAGCTAGCTAACCGCGAAATCTATTGTAATATTTAAATGCATAGCAGTTTGCTTACAAGTTACAACCTTTATTAAATCAATATTATTGTTAGTGAAACAAATCGCAAGACACATCAAGGTAGGAAGCTTTAGAAGTATCAATTAGTGTCAGGCACACACAGAGATGCACAAATCTCGTAACTAACCAATGTTTAAATCGATCATAAACTAATGTAAGCTTAACTCGTTAAAAATCCCAATAGAACTCATTTAAAAACTCTATAAAATCATTGATTATTATTATTACTAAACTCAACAAGTTGACAATATCCCAAGTGAGAGAGGATAAAGCTATTAATCATTTAACCACTCGCAGAGATGCACTGGTTGATCACCTCGGCCAGGTGCTTGTTCTCCAGCGCGGCCGCCACTCGTTCCTTGTCCGCGAGCTGCTTATTCACCGCCAGTTCAGAGGCATGTGTTCCAGGCGTTATCTCCACGGTGACCTTGAAGCGCGGCGGCAGCGAACGGAGCAGCTTCACTCGTATGGACAGGCCAATTAGCGTGGCCATCGAGCAGTGAGGAATCGTCGGGGTGAAGCTGATGTGCACCGAATTCTGGGCATCGTTGATGCGGATGAGCTCCTCCTGCACCACATGTAGCTGCTCCAGGGTCAGCGGATGCTCCGGGTCATTGATGTTCCTTATAAGATCTAAACAGAAACGTTTTTATTGTCAATTTCCTGCACTCTTCTCGGTTGAGCCTTACCGAAAATCTCCCTTTTGTCAAAGGGATCGGAGACGTTTTCGTCTTCATCGTTGGCCGTTAGCACTCTTTCCTTGATCTTGTCATAGACATTTGGGTTTATATTCTCAATTTCCGTGGGCATTTTATTATTTTTTATTTACTTCGTATTTGCGTTATTTTCACGTTTTTTTTTAATGGAAATTGATGCAAAATAAACCAGACTGACCAACAATGTGTGCACATCTGCACAAAATAAACGCTTTTTTAGGGGTGTATACACTTTTGAGCGCGTCATGTATGCGAATTTAAAATGTATTCAAAATCAATTATTTAAACGATTTTTAACATATTAGCGCTAATTAATTGGAAAACAAAGTAATTCATGTATATTTTTGCAAGTTTAAGGTATAAATCACAACAGAGGTGCATGTAAACCCTAAGTGGTTGCTATATTTAAGTTGCATTTTCAAACGAATCGCCAATAAATTAAGCATACAACAAATTGTTAATGCCTTGTACTGACAGTTTTGATTTTCATTTTGATTTGTTATTAAATCAAAGCAATTTTTGTAGAATTCTGATCAATCAAATTGTCGCAAGGGAAGCACAGATTTCCAGGGAAAAAAAACGACGACAAATTGACATGTCGGGGTTGACTTACGTAAAAGGGCGTAATTACAGACGCCTCGGACGATCCATATTTATGTGCTCATCGAATTAGCTACCTCAACGTTGGGATAGTTAGCTGAAGTTAGCTTTAGTTTAGCTTTAGTCAAGCCCCCGCCCGATCCGTTCGCTTTTTTGCAACCCGGTGCTAAGTAGACGACACATCTGGGGATCCGTGCTTGGCTCTGACTAAGCCTTGAGCCCATTTCGCTGTCTGCCTGACCGCGCTCTCATTTCATTTATTATTTCTAGATGTATTCATATACACATATTTTTTGTTGAGAAGCCGGCGCACTTGACGTCGATTTCCTCGGGTTATAATTAACCGGCAACTTATGAAGATCAACGTGGAAAATCAGTATTTACATAGCGAACGGGTTTCCGGCGCACTTGGCGTGCACCTATTGGCAATTAGCACCGAATTACAAACTGGCTAACAGCCGACCGTCGGAGAGATGTCTCTTGGTTGGATCGCATAAAATGGGTTTGTTTCGTCGATGGGAGCAGCAGTTTGGGTGAAATTACCAAGCGGTCAACATCTGTATAGGAAAGGATATGAAGTCAGTTGTAAGTAGTCGCGATTCCGATTCCGAGCTCTCATCACTCGCTGGAGAATCTCTGAAACAAAACCTTTATTAGACTTAAACTCCAAAAAACGAATTATTTTAAAAATTTCCTCACTTGCTTTGCAGATTATTCTTCTGGCCTTGGTGGCATTCTGCCAGGCGGCTCCCTTGGATAGCAAGGAGTCTGCTCCTGAAACCTCCACCCTGGGAGTGGGTCCCATCAGTCCCGATGTGATCAGTGAGCCCAAGCCCACCGAAGGAAAGGTCGTTCTGCTGAAGGATAGCCCTTTGAATCGCCAGAAGCGTGAGGAGCATAAGAAACCGGACAGCGTGAAGGCCCGTGAAGGCTTGCAGCACAATCCCCATCGCCAGCCGGTGGAAGCTCCGACTAAAGCTCCCGTCAAACCCGATAGTGTCAAGGCCCACGAAGGACTCCAGCACAATCCTCACAAGCGGGAAGCCCACCACGAGCCGGGTCATCAGGAGCAGCCTCAGAAGCAGGATTTGCCAGTGCCACACACTTTGCCAGCCGCCGCTCCCGCTGTTGAGCTGCCCAAAAAGGAGAAGCGTGATACCGAGGAGAAACCCGATAGCGTGAAGGCCAAGGAATCTCTGGCCCACCATGAACTTCCAGCTACCTTGCAGGCAGACAGCGTTAAGGAAGAGCAACCAGCTGAGAAGAAGGCCAAGCGAGAGGCTCATCACGAGGAGGGACACAAGGAGCAGCCTCAGACGGAGGATCTGCCAGTCCCCCTCACTGTGCCAACCGCTGCACCCGCCGCTGATCAGGACAAGAAGCAGGAGAAGCGCGAGACCCAGACCCAGAAGCCCGACAGTGCTAAGACCAAAGATTCACATGAGCTGGGAGCCGCTGATGTTCCTGATGTTGTGAAAGCTCTTTCGGGTCTGCATCCCGCCTCAGACTTGATTAAAAAGCAGGAGAAGCGCGATATCCCGGTGCCCACTCAGACCAAGGCCACCGCCGAGCCGGCAGCCACCACCAAATCGGAGGGCGGCAGCACCACGCCCTCAGCTCCTCACTTCAAGCGCCCGGTGCCGGTGGATGTGCTCCTGCACCAGAAGCATGCCGAAAAGTCCACTTCCAGCTCAGAAGAAAGCAAGGAGAGCAAGGAGAAAGTCAAGGCCTAAACTTCAAAGCCCAAAGTCGTTAATTGGACCATCACGAGATTTGTAGTCATCGATATTGAACGAAAAAAAATAAACAATAATATTTACACACTTACAAAAGCAACTATCGTCTGTTAACTAATCAATAAATAAGGGGAATTATTTATGGGGGGTATATCAGATGAAAATTAGGAAAAACTAAAAAAAGAAACTAACTCCGGGACCCCGAAGATTCCATACCCGTGCAGTTTGTAAATGCATCATTTAGAATCCAGTAATTTCGGTCAAATGAAAAATAATTATATAGATAATTAATCACTAAATATTTATGATGTTGGGGAAGTTAGCTGACAATTATGGGATACAAAAATGGAATACTATATCACAAGGAATTTTGTTCTAGGGATTTTCCCATTAGGGTTTCCCTAATTATTACAATAAGCGCTTTAATTTAACTAGTTGTATGCCTAAGTAATTCGAAAAGTGTACAAATAATTACAGAAACTTCATCAAGATGCCCTTTGGAGATGGAGGAATAAATAAATAAATCAATTAAGGGTGATAGAGGTAGATAAATATTAAGGAAAGTCTTTTAGTTCTTGCTTTTTGTTAATTTATTACAATGTCTGGCTAAAAAAATACAATTTTAATTACTTTTATGTTAACTTTATGGAAAATTCCTATTATTTAATTTGTTCTCTTCTGTTTTTTTTAAGGCCAGCTTAGCATTCGCTGCTTTTTAAGTCTTGTTTCACAAAAATCCAATAGAAAACATAGAAATTGTTATAGAAAGCCTCGATATAATTATTATTATTAAGCAAATATTTATGGAAACTTATTATGCTTCTAAAACGATCTCCTGATTGTTTACTCTCCGTGCCAGGCACTAAACATTTTTATTAACGACTCTATTTTCTATTTACTGGACAAATATTTACGATGTTACCTAGACGAGGGTGTAACCAACACCTCCGCAGCCAGTTCCTCCTCCTTTTGTGCTATTCCAAAGTAATCTTCCGATTTGTATACCTCAAAAGGCTGATATTCGCCGTCGACCAGATTGGAGCGCGGCTGCGAGGCAGAGTTCAGTGGATCGGCGGCAGTCAGTTTGGCCTTGAGGGGTTTCAAGAGGAGCCCCTTGATGCTGTAGTCCGTCACATGGAGCTCCTCCTCCGCCATGTCCACCGATCTCTCAACTTCGCTTAAGTTTGCACTCACAGCGGACACAAACTGTTCCAGGCCATCGATCCTTGTGCGCAGTTGGTCGAAGCTGTCACTGAAGCCCAGAATGCCGCACACATTGTTGGCCATCATCCCATTGGACTCCGCACGCACCTGAAAGTTATAAAATATTGGAAATAACAACGGAAAACGCAACGGAAAACTAAGTACTCACAGAAGACAACAGAGTTTCGAATTCATCGAGCCTTGCCAGCATATCGTCTATATTGGTGCACAGCGGGCTTATCTCCTTGTCCAGTTCTGCGCTCTGTATGATCTTGGCATAATCCTGCGAGACATTATTCAGATTCTGGGACATTTCTTGTATTTGTTTATATTTATTTATTTGTTATGGCGTAGTAGGACCAGTCGCGGAATTCCTATTAAAGGTATGGAAGTGCAGAAAATGATACTGCCAGTGTGTGCACACTTGCAATCAGAAAACTCAAAAATTTGTCATTTACCATCAGCGATCTGTTCGGCCACACTGACTATTGATTTGTGTGGGAAGTTGGAAATTGTCGGAAAAACAAACGAATTGGAGCACAATGAGCGGTTACCGAGGCATGGGCGGCGGTGGATTCCCGTACCGCAAGCCAGCTAGTTCCGGCAACAATATGAACGCAGTGCCCCCGCCACCGATGTTGAATGCCCGCGGCTATGTCGGCCGGGGCGGCGGCAGCGCGTCCCTGTCCGCCGCCGGCGCTGGTTCCCGGGGAGGAAGCAGCACCAGCGCCACTTCCAAGCACGGATACTCGACGCTGGACTCCATAAGCCAATATACAAACTCCACCAACTTTGTGGGGAAGCGGAAACAGCACACGGACGACGATTACTTCGACGACGACGATGAACCCGCTCAGCAGCATCGGGACCTGGAGCAGGCCTATATACCGGCACCGGGTTCGCCGGGAGCTCCTCCTTCATCAGCGGCGGCCTCTTCATCCAAACAGGACTCCGACTCCGATGAGGATCCGCTGGAGCAGTTTATGGCCGGGATCAATCAGCAGGTGGAGAAGGAGAAGCGCCAGCAGCAGCCCAAGAGCCAGACGCAGGCGATACGCGGCGACATCGATGATGAGGATGACGAGGAGAGCTACTACCGCTACATGAAGGAGAATCCGAACGCCGGCCTGCGTGATGATGGCTCCGACCAAGAGGTGGAGTACGACGAGGATGGCAACCCGATAGCGCCGCCCAAGAAAAAAGATATTGATCCGCTGCCACCCATATATCACTCAGAGATCGAGTATGAGCCCTTCGAGAAGAACTTCTACACGCAGCACGAGGATATAGCGGCGCTGGACGAGGATCAGGTCAGGGAACTGCGGCGCACGCTAGGCGTCAAGGTGACCGGACCGTCGCCACCCAAGCCAGTCACTTCTTTTGGTCACTTTGGCTTCGACGATGCGCTGATCAAGGCCGTGCGCAAGGCGGAGTACACACAACCCACGCCCATTCAGGCGCAAGCGGTGCCCACAGCCCTGTCAGGAAGGGATATCATTGGAATAGCCAAGACGGGCTCCGGCAAGACAGCTGCCTTTATTTGGCCCCTGCTAATGCACCTGATGGACCAGCGGGAGCTGAAGCCGGGCGATGGTCCCATCGGCTTGATCTTGGCCCCGACCCGGGAGCTCTCCCTACAGATCTACAACGAAGCCAAGAAGTTTGGCAAAGTGTACAACCTGAATGTGGTCTGCTGCTACGGCGGTGGATCCAAGTGGGAGCAGAGTAAGGCTCTCGAGCAGGGAGCAGAGATTATAGTGGCCACACCTGGACGCATGATCGATATGGTTAAAATGAAGGCCACCAATCTGAGGAGAGTGACGTTCTTGGTGCTGGACGAAGCCGATCGGATGTTCCATATGGGCTTCGAACCGCAGGTGCGCTCTATTTGCAACCACGTCCGACCGGATCGACAGACCCTGCTCTTCTCCGCGACCTTCAAGAAACGCATCGAACGCCTAGCCCGGGATGTGCTCTCCGATCCCGTGCGCATAGTCCAGGGCGACCTGAACGAGGCCAACCAAGACATCACACAGTCCGTCTTTGTCTTCCCCAATCCGCTGCAGAAGTGGAACTGGCTGTTGTGCCACCTGGTGAAGTTCCTTTCGGAGGGCAGCGTCCTTATTTTTGTGACCAAAAAAGCAGATGCCGAAACGGTGGCCAATAACCTGTTGGTGAAGGAATACAACTGCCTGTTGCTGCACGGCGACATGGATCAGGCGGACAGAAACAAAGTTATTATGCAGTTCAAACGCAAGGAGTGCGATATTCTGGTGGCCACCGATGTCGCAGCTCGAGGTTTGGACATCCCACACATCCGGAATGTGGTGAACTACGATATTGCCCGGGATATTGATACGCACACTCACCGCATTGGCAGAACCGGACGAGCCGGGGAGAAGGGTAATGCCTTCACGCTGGTCACCGACAAAGACAAGGAGTTCGCCGGCCATCTAGTGCGCAATCTGGAGGGTGCGGACCAGCAGGTGCCGGATGATCTAATGGAGCTGGCAATGAAGAGCTCCTGGTTCCGCAGCTCCCGTTTCAAGCAGGGCAAGGGAAAGAAGCCCACCAATACTCACACCGGATTGGGTTATCGGGAGCGAGAGCGCGGCAATGGAACGGGAGCTGGAGCTGGTTCTGGGACGGGTTCTGGAGACAGGTCAGCCAGCAGTGCCTCAGAGGGACCTGCGTCCAAGTCAGCTTCCAATGCGGGACCAGCCACCGATCGCTATGCGGCCATGCGGGAAGCATTCCGATCGCAGTACAACAACCAGTTCAGGGCTTCCAGCGATCGGACTTGGGAGAAGACCCTGCCCGAAGCAGGTGTATTTGCGGCGCCCATGGCGCCACCACCACCATCCTCATCGCAAGGTGCTTCCTCCTCCAACTCAGCCGGCAGCAGCAGCAGCAGCAGCGCCCAGGATGCCAAGCGGGCCAAGAAGAGCCGCTGGAATTGAAAATGCACTCACAATGTTTGGGTTTATTTCTCTTCATATTATTTAATGTGTATTTGCTTTTGTTCCATCATTTAAAATTACAGCTTATGGACTAAATTTAAACATATATATATATTTATTCCGATATATATTGTTCATTCATAAATATTACGTTAGTTAAATACTCGTATGTACAACTCGTTCTCTCTTTTCCTTGATCCGATCGATCGATCGATCCCGCAAATCCAAATAAAAATCATTCATTAATTGTAATCTTGGTTATGTGTATTTTATTTTGAATAAAATCACATTTTCGCATCCCAACTGCCTATCAATATTTTGTTAATCGTTAAATTGTTACTCGTTTATAGTTAATTGTGTATCGTGTCGTTTTTTTTCTTTCAAGCGAGAGAAGATATCGAACTGGAAAGTGTCGAAATCTTGAAGCTAAATTGTTTCGATAATTCTTTTTTATGAAATATTGTTTTACAATGAAACCACTACGAATTTTTTGTTTTCTTTTTCGCTTTTCGATATATATATATGTATATCCATATATGTAGGTGTTAATATAATAATTTAATTACGTGTGTGTCCTTTGATAACATTGAGAAGAGATTGAGATTCATTTAACTACCACATCGAGGCGATTTTTGCTTAAATTGTTCGAGTTTTTTTTCGATTTTTTTGTTTTAGTTTTTGTTTCAAGCGCTGAACTGGGAAAAGCTTAAAAATTTCGCTATAATTGAATATCATATCATATATATTTTGTCCTCTATATATAAGTTCGCATATATATATACTCTATTCAAAGACTCGTCGGTGTGTGGGTGTTATATATATTTTTGTATATAAAAATTGGTCCATGTTAACCACATCGTACGAAAAACATATGGCAAGGAGCAACTGAAAACCAAACTGAAACGGAAAACCAAGGAAAATCCAGGAAAAACTAAAAGGAACTGTGTGGGGAAAGAAAGAACTCAAAGAAAACATAACTCTTTAATTTTTAGTTTTGAAATACTTTTTGTTTTTTTTTTCTCATTTATTATTATCATTATTTAAATGTATTAATTAGCTTTGTGTGTGTGTGTGTTGGGGGAGGGGGTGGTGTGTTCTTGTTGCCGCATATATAACATACATATCCATATATACAATATATTTAAGATCTAGCATTAAATTTGATTTACACTTTTAATAGTTTGTTTGTTTCTCCTCCTCCTTCGCTAATTATGCAGTTTTTCTTGCGTTACTTGTCACTTAATTGTACACATTTACGGTTCTGTTCATTATAGTTAATAATTCTTAATGTTTTCTCCGCCCTCTGCTGGTCTTCTGTTAAATTTCGTTTAAATCCATTTATCTTTATATGTATTTAGGCTTTAAAAAATAATTAAAATTATGCAACAATTAAAATGTAAATGTTTTCATTTTATAAATGTAATAAAATTGTTGGGATTTTACTTGTATGTAATTCTTATTTTGTTTCTTTCGTATTTATTTCTCATTTTTTGCGCTTTTGTTTTTGCTTCTTTGCTCATGCTTTGCTTGTTTTAATGTTTTTTGTTTGTTTTTTTGCATATTTTTAATACTTTGAAACATTTTGCAAACAAAAGACAATGTAAGGCGAAATAAAATTATAAAATTAAACAGAAAATGTAATTTTCAAATAAACGAACAAAGGATTTTCGGCTGCATCGGAAATTACACATTTAAATTCGTACATTTCATTGAAGGAATTTTTTATGCTCTCAACTGAATTGTTTGTTTTTTTTTAATCTTTTTTTTATATGGTATAATGACTGTTTTTGTTATTTTTTTACGCTTTCTCTGTGTGTTTATGTTTTTTTTTTTCGATTTTCGTGTATTTTTTTAGTTAGCTTTAAATTAAATGCCAATTAATTTAATTAATTAATTTTTAAATCACATTTCATTGTTTTTCAACACGGGCAAATTTAAATTTCCGCTTCGATTTTTCATCTTCCTTCTGTGTTGTTATTGTAATAGTTTTTCTTCCTTTTTTGTGTGTGCTTTTGTTGTTGTTTTTGCTGCTGCTGTTGGTTTTGTGTGAGGAAACGAAAATGTTTGTTTGTTGAAGTACGCGACTGGCTTCTAGTGCACATTTCATTAAAATTAATAATACTATATACAATTTATGGTATTTCTGCCATTTTTCAATTATCCATCATCTCTCTCTCTCTCTCGAAGCCCATTTTTTAAAAATTTTTTTTAGGGGCTTAGTCAAATAACGTGGCCAGCAAGTCGTCGCTGGCATTGTTGTTGCTGCTGCCACTTGAGGGTGGCGTATTAAGATCTGGCTGGGGATCCAGGTAGGACAGAATTTCCATGGGATCCACATCCTGTAGCAGCTGGAAGAGATCAAAGGGATTTTGTTAATACATAATATAGTGAAAAAGTAGCCTTAAAAACTTTATATTTTAAAGAAAACTAAAGTAAAAAACTTATAAATCAGTTTTGATATAACATTTATACATTATATAATTATAAAAACTCAAAAACTACTTTGAATTTTATTTAAATTATTTTTCTTAATATATTTCCAGTGACTTTTCCCAATACTTACGTTCAGATCGTGCGCCGTATCATTAATTCCCGCTGCCGCTGCATCGAAACTCTGCAGCTCGGCGCTCAGATCACTTTCACTGAACTTCAGCTGCGTTTGGCTGCTCATCAGCGAGTTGAGCAGCTGCTCCTGCTGCTGCTGCTGGCTATCTGCTCCTCCTCCTCCTCCGCTTGACATGCTGCCGCCCATGCGATTGGGCGTGCCCGGTGTCTGTGGCGAATTGTGGCCCGTACTGCTGCTATTGTTGTTATTATTATTGCTACCGCCATTGACGCTGCCATTGCTGCTGCCATTGGCATTGGGCGTGCCACCACTGATGGGTTCATTGTGGGAGCTGCTGACGCTGGGCGGTCCGCCGGGTGTCATTGGATGGCTGGCTGCACCAGGTGTGTGCGGAGTGTGGGGCATCTAAACGGAAAAAGTATAAGCTTTAGTTTCTCTCTTCGAACAGG
The DNA here is from genome assembly GCA_008042485.1 of Drosophila mayri. Taxonomy (NCBI): domain Eukaryota; kingdom Metazoa; phylum Arthropoda; class Insecta; order Diptera; family Drosophilidae; genus Drosophila; species Drosophila mayri. The sequence continues at coordinate 55,473 of VNJN01009222.1, forward strand.
ATTTTGTTAAGAGTCTTACCTGATCGCTCAGCGACTTCTCCATGGCATTCAACTGATCCAGGGAATTGACGCCGCCATCGCTGCCGGCCAAGCCGCCGCTGCCGTCGCTGTGATTGCCACTGAAGCCATCATAGCTGCTGCGATTGCCACTGAAATTTTAATAATGAAATAAATAAAATATTTCCAAACTAAAACCCCTCAATAAAGGACACTTACTGCTGGCTATTGTTGCCGCCATTGCCCATCATATTGCCGCTGGCAATGGAGTTCATGTCGTGCATGTTGTATGGACTCATCGCCTGCGCACTGTCCCAGGTGGGCAGCTGCGTGGAGCCCGGCGACATGACCTCCGACTTGGCAATATCGTCGCACAGTTCCTGCTTGATGCTGGGCGGCATGCCGGAGCTGGGGCCTCCGCTTCCATTGGGATTCGGATTGCTGCCGCTGGGATTGCTGCTAGGAACATTCGAGGGTGGCGGGGCATTGGGCATGCCGCCATTATGCTGCAACGCCCGCCAGTTGGCCGAGGAATCGATGATCACCTCGTCCACGTCCGAGTTGCTCAGCGTATTGAGTATGGCCCAGATGTACTGATCGATCTCCAGCGTATCGGTGATGGCCGACTTGCTGCACTCGGGACACCGCCACGAGCCGCGCTCGCTGTTGATCATCAGATACGCCTCCAGGTCAAAGCACTGGACGTGCTTGCACTCATGTCCCCTGGCCGGGAGTCGTATTCGAGACTTGGTGATGGGGCACTTCAATGAGATCTTGGCGCACTGCTGCCCACCATTTTGCTGGCTCGCCGCATCCGATCCCGGTGTCTGTCCCTCGCTGGGTAAGCTCAGGTTACGCTTGATCTTCTGCACGCTGTGCTCCAGCGGCAGCAAATTGCGTTTGTGCAACGTCTGCAGCACCTGGCGCACCGACGGTCGATGAACTAGCTGCAGCACAAACAGGTGTGACTGTTGGGGAGAGAGAATAAATATTTAATTAGTAAACAATTTAAGTAAACTAAATTTTTAAAGTGACTTACACAACAGCAGGAACTGGCGGTCAGCTGAAGCGTATTCCTGCCCGGCTGGCAAACGGCCTTCAAGTAAAGCGGACGCAGGGCGGTGCTGTTCTTCTCGGACCGCTCGATATTCAGGGGAGTGGCATTCGCGGAGACGGTGACCGTGTGCGGCCAGTTGGTGTTCATCTGCCGGTCGTCCTGGTGGAAGCACTTCAACTGCAGCTCCAAATCGGTTCTGCAAATTAGAAAATAAAACGAAAATTAGGAAAATGTTGGGAGAAAAGCTTATCCTTAAGGACCTACCGGCACATGAGCGTGTTGTAGACATTCTGCTTGAGATGGAACACATGATTGCTGACCGAGAGATTGTGCAGCAGGCGGAACGGAGCCAGGATGATGCCGTCGCGCACCGGGAATGTCAGTCTCATTTCTTCGCCTGCAAAGGGAAGGAAATAAAGTTAATAAGAATTCTAATATAACATAATTTTTGAAGAATATATACTATATATATCATCGACTTACTGTTGTCCATTGGTGGCTTTATGTCCGGATTGGGGCTGACATAGGGCACACTGCAGGCGGGTGTCAGCGGTGGCGTGGGATTGCCAGGAACTGGACTGTGCTGATAGTTTTGCTGGAAACTATAGAAAAAATCAAACAATTAATAAAAAATACCCTAAGATTATGTAGATAATCCCACTCACCCTTGATTCTGGTAGGGATTGCCGGTGGTGGCCACGCCGCCCGGACCCGCCGGGCACATGCCACCTCCCTGCTGCATGCCGGCACCTTGGCCGCCGCTTCCGGGATAGAACTGACCCTGGTGGGAGCCCGGTCCTCCGGCACCGCCGTAGCCCACACCGGGCATACCGCCACCGCCGCCCGATGCCTGGGGCATGAAGCGCTGCTGGCTCATGCAGCCAGCGGGACCGGGACCCATGCCGCCGCCTGTCATGCCACCGGGACCCATGGGTCCCATGACGGGACCACCGTTCGGACCCATTCCATTGCCGGCCGACATGCGACCATAGCCGCCATTGCCGGCACCCATGGGTCCGCCGCGTCCGCCATAGCCGTTGCCAGCGCCTCCGGCCTGCATGGGCAGGGGAACTCCGCCACCGGCGCCGGGATGCATCTGCTGGTTGCCATACATTTGCGCCTGCTGCTGCTGCTGCATGGGATTGCCGGGATACATGCCGCCCACGCCATTTGCACCGCCCGCCGCTGCTGCTGCTGCCCGCTTCTGGGCCATGTGCATCTGCGGATGCGGATACGGAGCCATGCGACGCTGCTGTTGCTGTTGTTGTTGCTGCTGCTGCTGGGCTGTGAGCGAGGGAGGTGCCTGCTGGGGATAGCCGCCATTGGCCATGCCCTGCATCTTGGCCATGGGATTCATGGAGCCCATTTGCTGCTGCGCAGCCTGCTGTTGCATGGGATTCATGCCCATGCCATTGGAGCCACCCACACCGGGGCCCATTGACATGTTTTGCATCTGATTCATGGGCGTCATCTGTAAAGAAAGGAATTTTGAGTTAAAAATTGGGTTTTTTTGAGAAGGGGGCTTCCCCAAGATAAAGCTGGCAGTTGGTAATTCCATATCTGGAGCATTTTTTAGAGCTTGTACTTTGATCAAGCTTTCAGCACTGGGAAACCGCTTAGTGAAAAACTTTAAATAAAGAAATTTGGGAAAATACACACACAGACCTTGGAAATTCCCTGCTCAATAATTTTATGAAAATATATAGTCTTCGAAATTCTTTAAATTTTAAATACTATAAATACAACTCCCATAAAAAAAATTCCCAGAAAATCTAGTGGAAGCCTAGAAAATAATTAGAATAATTTCGTCTTCCAGTAAGAAAGTCTCCTACGAGGGAGTTTCCAGGGAATAAGCTAAGCTAGAAATGATGCCATTCCCAGCCAGAAGTCTTATTAAAAGTAAAAGGAACCAATTAAGCGTAAAACTTTTCAACGATTTTGCCAGATTGAAGAAAATAATGCTGCTACTGAGCTTGAGCGGATTACTGTCGCTCTGCTGGCAGTCACAAATTTGTTATTTCTGGCGCTTCTGTTTTTTTTCTGGGTGCGATTCGATAATGGGCCAAACCAGGCGACGTTCCGAAGGCGAAATCTGTTTATGGCCGCAAATGAAATGTCAACAGCTGGCCATACACAAGTGTGAAGTCAGCCAACCATCTACTTAAACCATTATCCCCATTATTCCCTTGGCTACTCACTTGATGATGCCTCTGGGGTCCAATGTTGCCGTTACCGCCATAGCCCATGCCCATGCCTTGGCCGCCATTATAGCCACCTTGGCCGGAACCGCCGTTCATGTATTGGGCATTCATGTTGCCCATCATGCCGCTGTTGGGGCCAGGATGCATGCCGCCGCCCATCTGGAAGATAAGGCGAGCGAGGAAATTAGACATTAAATCTTGAAATGATCTTTTAAGATATTTGCTTAGGGAGAAATCCTTACCTGACTGTAACCACCCATGGCATCCATGCTGGACATGTGTGATTGCTGCTGCTGGTGGTGCTGTTGCTGTTGTTGTTGGTGGTGTTGCTGCTGCTGCTGGTGATGCTGCTGACTGGCAGCCACCATGCCCGGATATCCCTGACCGTTGGAGCTGCCGCCAAGCGATGAGCTCGAAGTGGAGCTACCGGCTGTGAACTCCGAATTGGGTCCAAAGGTGTTGTTCAGGCTGCGCAGGCTGTCGCCGCCGACAAGGTCATTGCCCAGCATAAAGTTTGCCCCACTGCCTCCTGTCCTCTGCTGCTGCTGTTGCTGCTGCTGCTGCTGTTGGTAGGCCAGGAAATTGTCACGCTGCTGTTGCTGCTGGTACTGATGTTGCTGCTGCTGATTGTAGTACTGCTGCTGCTGTTGCTGATGCTGCAAATGTTGCTGCTGCTGCTGCTGTGGATCCACGCCGGCTGTGCTGGCACCTGGCGGTGAAATTTGGCCCCCGGTGGCTGGCGCCCTTGAGGAGCCCGCCTGCTGGTTCATTTCATCATTTTTCCTGCAAGAGTCGCAACAGAGAACACAACTTGGTTTAGTAAGCTTTAAGGCAGTGATTATATAGAAAGGATTTAATATAAAAATGGGCATAACCCTTTCCCTCCCTTGGTAAAACATGTTGTTTCTGTTTCATAAGCCCGAGATGAGCAGAAAAAATGCCTAAACAACCAGAAAGTGGGAATTTATAAAGCAATTTTGATTGATAAAAAATGTGACAAATGGAGCAAATATAATTAGAATTAACTTACTTATTAATTTAATTATAATATACTTAGATTTTTAATAATTGAAATAAATTATATATAACTTATGCCAAGCAATTTTTGTATATTCTATTTACTGAAATTTTTTCCAGAAATATTCCAAATATGGATTCCTTTTCTATTGAATTGAAATTGTGCCTTTCTTCCGCTCTTTTATTAATTTTCTTAGTAATACAAACTAGCCTTGATTTTTTTGTAGAATTTAGTTTGCATTGCATAATTTCTTGATGAATTTTGTTTAAACCTAAACTGATAATAATATTTCTGTGATTTTCCAAGACTTTTTCGGTTTACCAAGAATTTAATTCTATTTCTGTTGGCAGCTGCTGTTCTTTTGTTGTTTTCTTTCTTATCTTGTGAGACGGTTAGTCACATCGCAGAACTGAGAGTTGATTCTGATTCCGAGTCTGCCCGCTTAGAATCATTATTCGACGACCTTCTCCATTGATGATGTCAGCCATCGCGGTGGCGGCCTGAGGCTTATGTTCGTGATTTTACCCCAGTAGTATCCCTGGAACACCCGCTTCTTGCCCGCCTCTAACTACCTTCTAACACCACCGGCAAGTGTGCACCACCCAGCCATATCTCCATCATCGTCATTGTCAACGTCATTCATTGTGCTGTGTTGCTGTTGCTGTTGCTGTGGCAATTGCAATTGCATTTTCCATCTTCTCCATTGCTTATATTTCCCATTGCACTTGTTCGCTTGCTGCTGCCCCTCGATTTGCTGTGACATTTAAGCCCGAAAATGTCAAATGGGCTCAGGGCTTAGGTTCGTTCCCTCTCCCCTCTCATCGCAGCTCTTCTCAATTTTTCGTACCCCACACTCACAATCCATTGAAATTGTTTTCGCATTCGCTTTGATGGCGCGACTTTTAAGGTAAAAATAATTAAGCATATTTGCCAGCCAGACAATAAACAATATGAAGCATATATGTATCTATGAGCGAGAAACGCAGTGCGAATGCGAAGCAGAAATACACATCAAATGGAAATCGGTTTCGAGAGTCGAAAAAGGAAATACTCTAGGAAAAGTATATTTTAATATTTTAATTTATGATTTAAAATATTCTATTTTAACTTTTTTAAATGATTTGCCATTTAAATATTTAATATTTATTTACTTTACATCTCAAATCAAGAAAATGATATTTTCTAACGGGACAACATGGCGTATACGTAATATATTTCAAGTAAAATTTTACCCAAAGCAAAGTAAAAAAAGAAATTTAAATTATTATCATTCTTAATTTAAATAATATCATGACTTATTGAATTTCCCATATTTTCTATATATTTTTTTAATTATCAGCGGACAACATTGCGTATACGTAATTTCCCTTACATTTATCATATAAAATATTCAACAAAATCTCCCACTAATTATTTAAATCCAACCAAAGCTTTAATTAAATTGTGTTTCTTAATAAATTAACCCCTTTTTAAGGGTAAAATCCTAACCGTAACAGCTACAAAAAATCACACATTAAAAATATAAAGTAACACGCTCACAATAATTGCGCATCTACAAAAGCGGCTCAACGCAAACACACACAGCACAACACAAAAGCAAATAAAGTTGGAAACAAGAAATAAACGAAAAAAAAGGAAAAACATAAATAAATAATACAAAAAAAACGTAACAAAAGCAACAACAAATGCAGCAGCAAGCGAAATGCAAATAAATGGCACACTAAGCGATTGGCTGATAATCGCATGACGAAAAGTCGAGCCGAGCCGGCAAAGTCTACAAAGATCGCTGTAGAATTGAGCGCGGGGGCGGGGAAAGATTCATGGTCGGGGTGGCACAAAGGGGGGGGAGGTGGGTAGCGAAGTGAACCTGTGATTGCCGCGAGACTGTGACGATAAATTAGCATCGAGCCACCCAGCTAATGCCAACTGTGGGAAGGGGGGGTGGGGAAGGAGAGTTGGGGAGTGGAGAGTATAGAACGGAGGTAAACAGTGCAAAGCGGGTCATTAGGTCAAATGGGAGAGGGAAAGAGAAGGAGTTAGTAATATAGAAAAAGATAGAATACAAACATGGCATGCCCCAAGGCTAGAGGAGATTTGGCGGGGTAATAACATAGACTATAGTGATCACACGTTAAGTGGAGAGTTGGAATTTAGGAGATTTTTAATCATTTTTTTAATAAACTCAATTTAAATATAACAAAATATGAGTTTAGGGATCACATTTTCCTATAAATTAAGGAAATTAAGCTTTACATTTTCCTCTAAATTAAATTTCACCAAATTTTTTCAAGTAAGTTTTAACGAGAGATCCCTGTGTAGCGATACCCCCGTTTGGCCTTATGTTTTATCATCAAGAATATGCACTTAGAAACCGCGTAGTGACCTTCGCTGAGTTCGGTGATAAAAACCACCAGATGTGGTTGGAAGTTATAGAAACCAAGATAGAATACTCACAAAAAAGAACTCTAGATATGGCTGAAGATAACCAGGCCGAAACCCAGTCAAAAGTATCAGAATAATTACTGGGAAACGAGAACAGATACATTTATACGTATATTGGCGAATGGAGGGAGAGTTCCAGCAGGCAAACACAACCAAGTTGTGCACTTGCGATCATATAATCTTGTCATTATGTGACTTGCACTGTAAAAACAGTTGGCAAAAAGTACCGAGAAAAGGGGTTCCTCCTCCCCTGGAGGGGGGTACGAGAATATAGCGACGATCTGTGATGACGCCGCTTTGCTTTTGTTCCTCGAGGCGAGTTCTCGTCGTAGCTGGTTGCCGCCTTTTGTACTTTGATTAGATATAAATTTCTTCATTGATTAGATAAAAATAAAGCAAAACAGGTAACTCGCCAGGTGGAGAGACTGAAGGAGATAGCAAAGAAGAGGGAAGGCGACGTGCGAGCAAAGTTTAGAACCACTAAAAAAATCAGTTCAGAGGCCAATAGATACACGTGCTCGAAGATATAGCTTCATATCGGAATCAGTGCACGATCTCTGGCCTCTCTATCATCCCCCTCCTCCTCCTCCTCCTTCCCTATCGCTCCCATTTTAGTTTTGTGCTTGTGTAATTGTAAATTGTGCGCACTTTGATTTGCTGTGGTAATAAAAATTATTTCTCATTTGGCACACGAAATGATTTCCGTATGTCAACCGGCCAGGGGCGGTGTTTAAAGGTTTTCAAGGGGTAGCAGGTTTTTTTCGCTAGATTTCTTTCTAGTTATTTTTTAACGACTTATTTTCCATATTTTATTTGTGCATATTTTTTGCAATTTATGTTCATTGTTTGGGTAGATTTTTCCAATATGAATTATGGGTTTCAGACGGCAATGCGGCACTTGATTTCGGTTTGGGGGATATATCCTTTCTGTCTGCTGCTAGTCTTTATTATGCTTTATAAAAAAAGCCCACAAGAAATCTAAATTTTTTCTGTATTTTCTCTTTTACTTTTATTTATATTGTTGTTTGCGTGTGTTTCTTGTTTTTTGCAGCTCTGCTTTGCCTTTCGTCTTGTTTTTCTTTTTGTACTTTTTTTTCTAGTAGACGACAGTTGGCGTCATGTAACAAAACAAGTAATATATACACGAAATGTGTGTGTGTGTGTTTTAGAGGCCATGAAAAATTGTGAGGCACGTGCGTGGAGCCAATGACAGAACAAAATGTTTGGAATAAGTTGTTTTTTTTCATTTGGGAGAAGGAGGATTCAATTATATTTGCAGAGGGGAAATATGTAGGATATCTGGGAAAGTTTATAATATATGAAAAGGAATTTTTAAATTGTATTTTTGTAAATTTTAGAAAGATAAAAATTGTATTATTAAATTGTTTTTTGCAATATAATGTCTACATTTCATAGAATCAGAGGCTAGTTTTACTTTAAAATTACTTGGTAATTAAACTTCTTTTTTTATTGTTTTTAAGATAATAAAAATCTATGTTTATCACCAACATTTCCTACATTTCATTCTTATTTATTATTAAAAAAATATATTTTTTTCTTGTGCATCTTCCTCTTTTTTTCAAAAGCAATAACACATCAACAATTTTTGATTTGTTCTCTTGGCCGTTTTTTTTTTCTTTTGTTGTGTTGCCATTCTAGCTGCTGCCTGTTCTGCCCCGTTTTTTGGCTCATCATTCACTCAAAACTCCATGCCGCCCCATATCCTGTCATATCCTTTATTTTCCCCTTATTGTTTCGCCGCTGCTGCCGCTGCTGCTGCACTCCCAACCCCCTCGCACCGCTGAAATGCGTTTGACAGTCGTTTTTCAAGGGTGTTTGAGCCAACGAAACCACCCCCACTCCTCGCTGGGCTGCACTTTTCGCATATAAAAATTTCTTTCGCTTCTACCAATTTTGAGTTGGCAGTTGTCGTCTGTCTGTTTTTTCTGCCCCCTGGATTCTATTTTTTTGTTTTAGGGAGGTTGCTGCTGTTTTTTTCTGCATTTTTTTCCAGGGAAAACGGCTGGTAATAATTTTTTGCGTTTAGTTTTTCAGGACTTTGTATGCCGTTCAAATTTTGACGGCGCCTGCTGGTATGCAACGGTTTTTGTCGCCTCGAGCTCGTGTGCTTGAAAATTCTTTTGGCAAACTTTCCACACACTCCCTCTCTCTCTCACTCAGTCCTCCTCCCACTTTGATTGAATTTCCCACCGCCGCTGGTGAGTTTTCCTTGGCCCACCCGATCGCTTTCATAATTCATCTCTGCCTCGCATAAATTGCAATCTGAATGAAAATACAAATAAATCAGCATAATAGACTCGACCCCGGCAAATAATAATAATAATAAAAAAAGGAAGAAGGCAACCAACCACCAGAAGCTGCCAGCCTGCAACCCTCCAGTGGAGTGGATTTTTTTTCGGGGGTTGAGGGGTGAACACAATAAAAATCGAACTGTAAACAAAAAAAAACTGTAAAAAAAAGGAAAAAAAAATAAAATAGAGGCGAAGAAAGAGCTGCGGCTGAAAAAAAGCGAAGAGAAATCGCACAATTTTTGATTAAAAATCCAATGCAAATAATACAGATGGTCAGCAGCCATGGTTGGAGAGGGAGATGGAGGTGGTACTTTTTTGAATATGTGCAAAAACATATTCCGCACACATACACACACACACCCCAACCGCCTTTTCCCTGACAAAATGTTTGCCTCCAACTTTTGTGCTCGGTTTGCATTTTGCGGATTTGCAAATTCATTTTTATAAATGTTTTGCCTCTTGTGGGGTGGCTGTCCCACATGTGGTATGAGTAATATTTGAAATATTCCACCCATCCTCCTCTACCCTCCTCTCCCTCCACCCATTTTTTGTGCATGTTTTCAGCACCTGTAACTGGCTTTTATTTATTGGCCTGGCCAAACGGTTTGCCGATGTCTGTTTCCTCCATTTTTCCTCATGCTTTTGTTCAACTGGAAATTGCGTATACGCAATGTGCGCCGGCCCTACAAATATTTGTGATATTTTTTAGGCTGATTTGTTGGGTTTTGCTTGTACATAGCTGCTAATTTGCATACTAAAATGTGGGATTTTCCTGGGATTATAGTTCTGTGGTATTAATTTATGGCAACACTGAAGAATAAACCTGGGAATAAAATGGAAAATTTATCTCTAATTTGTAAGCCAGATTCTATTAATTTCTCTAAGTGCAACTGCAGTATTATTCAACATTATGGCATAGTTTGTGGCCACTGTGATTGGCAGCCCTCAGAATAAATATATATAAACAGGTGTCGATGCATTATTCAATTCCGAAATTACATTTCACTGTTTTGGTTGTTACCCTTTGGTTTTTGTTTGTTATTGTTGTTGCTGGGTGTCTGCTAGCTTGTCCTTGTGGTGTTGTAACCAACATCGTTTTGATGGCTGACTATTGGCTAGTGTCGCCGTCAAAGTCTGCTCGTGTTGGCGATAAACAAATATAAAAAAGAATGTAAAAAAGACCCTAAACAAGAAGTGCCTGTGGTTGTTGTAACACACTCGCTAATCAGGTCGCTAATGGACACCCCCTTGCACCTGGTCATCCCCCCTGACTATCAATCAGCCGTTTTTGCACACCTTACGTAGCAAGTTTTTCCTTTTTTTTCTTTCAATGTTTTGGGTTCGATTTGGCTGGCAAGCGAGTCTGGTTTTGCTTTGCTTATCTTATCTTTTGCGTTTTGCTCAAACTAAATTTATGCCAGGTACGAAAAAAAAGAGGAAAATTGTATTGAAAAAAGAGGTAAATATATTTATTTTAGTGTTCGGTGCCGATCTATTCCATTGTCATCGGCTTCATTGCGTTTTTGGCATTTATCTAATCGCCAATTAAGCAAGAAAAAACCCAACGAAAATCATAAACAATCAGACGGACATAAACATTAAAAATAAATCGAAGGCTGCGACTGTCAACGCTCGCAACAAAAACAGCAACAACAACCATAAAGCGAAATCCACAAAAATAAATGTACAACGAAATAAAACAAAAAAAAAAAGAAGCTGCAATAATTTTGTTCAAGTATTTTTGCGCACACTCACACATTGAGGGAACATGCATAAATCACATTAAAAATAAAACAAAACAAAACGAAAATTGCAACAGCCAACGAGCAAAACTTGAAGCGACTCAAAACCCAACGCATAAATCGCCAACGGAGACATCGACGTCGACGTCGTACTTGAAAACCAGTTTCGAACAAAAATGTCTACTGAAGTACAGCTAAATGACAACAACAACAACAACACTAGCAACCAAAATAAACCCAACAAAATGCTAACTAAAAATATTTGCCATCGGGAAAAAGGTTAGACAGAAAATGATATGAAAATGGAACAGGAAGCCAGGCGATTGATAAGGCCACAAGTCGCATTTGGCTGATATGTTGAGAAAAAAAAAGATATATCACCAACAGGTGGGGAGACACCTACATAAAATCTCAGTTGTTTCTACAGGAAGTTGACAAAGATCTAAGAATAAATTCGATGCTAATTTAACCATAATAAAATCTTTACGATTTCAATGCTTATCACGTCACCTTTGAATGCACTACCTTGTTTCACAACTGATTATTCCAGAAGTGCGACTATTTATCAGCTGGTGTACTCGGTTTTATAGTCCTAAAGCATATGGTTTAAACATTCCCTCGACTTGCACTCACTCACTTCCTGAGCCTAATCAATTCTCTTCCCACACCACACCACACCACCCCCTTTACACCTTCACCTTGATTACTTTCCATTCACAAAAAGCAAGCGACCATTTTGCGTCGATTTTAGTGCTGAATGCAGAGACTGACGTACTAAATGGAGGCACTACCTGGCCATAAACAGCGATAAGCAATTATCGATAACCGGGTACCATTTCTGCATACCTAAACGCGATTTTATGTCGGCCAAAAACAAGAGCAAAAGGTAACAGCAGATGGGCAGCAGTACAGGTAGGTTCCATTCAGCCAGAGAAAAATTCCATTGTTACCATTTTTCGGTTGCAAAACGAAGAGAAGTATGGAGTTTTGGGTTTCAGGGCCTCTATCTGTTGCCTTTTCCCTATAGATATAGTACGATCTGGTGGTTATAATTAGCTTGTCAGTCGCCGCCATCCCCCCCCCGCCCAAACCCATTCCTGATAAGAGCTGGTTACCTCTGATTTGGGTCTCGGTGCGGTGCCCATCGATTGTGATAGTACCTACGATGGTATGGCATGGCATGGTATTTATTTTTCGGTGATTGTCGGTGGCCGGGAATGCGGTGCTAGTATAGTTATCTATGCGGTTGTTGTGGCTCTGCTAAGCATATATTTTACTATATCTATGCGAATGTGTGGGTTGCCAGTGTGTGTGTGTGTGTGTGTGCGGTCTAGTTTGATATCAGGTTCGTTCAGGGGCTTTTAATTGGGTCGTTAAATGTTTTCGTTCGTTTTCAGTTTTCTGTGCGTTTTTTGGGAACTTTTTATCATGTGACTAAACGAATTCTGCTGAATGGAAGCGTATCGAAACGGATCGGATTGGAGTGCCGGAGTGTTAGAGTGCGACTCTTCAAGGTGCCTGGCCGAAGAGCCCTAGGCGAAAAGTCAACTGCTTAACCCATTAATGCCCAATCAAATTCAAATTGTGTGATTAGATATGCACACGAGCAGAGTTTGCTCTTGGGCTCTGCCTCTGCCTCTGCCTTGGTCTCGGTCTCGATGACCTTCAGTCTGCCATGATGAGGGGTTAAAGTCGCCTCGAATTGCTTTAGGGGTGGTTACGGGCTTACATATGTAACTATTGGCATGCCCTCGAGTGTTGTACGGGGGTTGCTGCTCAGTTTCCAGCCCCCGTTCTGATGGGTTTATTAATACCCAGACGCTCCTCCACTCGCTAAATTGTTCCCGTGTATGTTTCTGTTTGTTTCTTTCGGGGTTTAATCATCGAGAATGCAGAATGCCGACTATATACACACACTCACCCTCCCCTCTCCCCCCCCCCCCCCCCCCCCCCCCCCTGCTCTCCTCCTGCCTAATGACTGAGAGGGGTTGTTGTTGCAATCGCAGCCTTTTGCGATTTGCAAATGGTTTTCCGCGTTTAGGTTTTGTTTTTCTGTCATTTACTCGTTTGTATCACATTTTTATTTCCCGTGTGAAAATCGCAAACAGATGAGCGAGCGGCAAACAGGAAGTGGCCAGGATGGATGGAAGGAGAGAGTGAGCGAGGAAGTGAGGAAGTGGAGGACGAGTACTCCCCGTTACTTCCTTACTTCTTTTAGGTAGCAATTCAAATCTAAAGTCTGTAAAGTCCTTTCGGTGGTTGCTTGATGGGTTGTGATTTGGTTGCCTCGGTGGTTGATTGATGATTGTCTCGCGCTCTGTTTCCCCGAAGTCCTGTGATCCTTTTTTTTTTGCCAGAAATGAGGTGTCTAGTGGGGTGGGGTAGGTGAGGTAGGTGGTGGTGGGTTGATGGCATTAGAGGGTGTTTACGATAAGCTCTGGGCGTTAATTAACCGTTAGATTGATCTGGCAACCGGAATTTTAAACGATTTCCATGCTGCGGAAAATTAAGATACAATTTGGAGTGAAGTGGCAACCAGAATGGAAGATTCTTCTCAAGTGATCATCCCTGTTGCAGTTTATTTTTAAAAGGCAATTGATTATTTTATGCATTTATATATTTTTTTAATAATATCTATACCCATCCTTTCCAACCCTAACAATTTTCCTACCCAAATTTCCCTTCAACGGAAGTAAAACAAAAAGATATTGTAGATCACTTTTGCTGAATGGTTTGTCTGATCTTCCAAGAAGGTTAATTCCCATCTCATTGGCATATTTCGAGATCATTTTCCACTCGATCTCGATTTATTATTCTTCGGGAATCTTCCAGGCAAAAATATATACATATTTCCCAGTTTCATGGGAACTCCCTCTGATCTACCTGTTCTCACTTCGTTTGGGTTAAGCAGAGCGACTGCAACTATTGCAAATGGGTTAAGGTTTACCTGGGGTCGGCTTTTTTCTTCATCTTCTCTGTACTTTTGTACCGTAAGACGTTCGACCTTTTCTTTGTTGCCTTCAGCTTCTTCGCAGCGATGATGAATTACAAGCGAACCGAAAAAAATGTCTGCCGAGAAAACTCCCATTGTGTCGAGGGGAAAATGGGGGAAAATGCGTGGCATGTGAGAAAACGAAAAATCGAAAAACGGCAAACAAGATACGGGAGGGAAAATTTCTGTAAGCTGGAGTGGGGGAGAGTGTGCGAGTGTGGAGTGACCTTTTTTTGGGTCTCTGAATATTTTTTCCAGCACCTCTGCCCCTTTTCCCAACACACACACACACATAGACAAGGGAAACCGAAACAGAAACCGAAGAAGACGCAGCACACACAAGAAATGGGCGAAAACATTGTCGACCTGAAGAAGTAAGTGACAGACTTGAGTTGTTTTTCAGGCAAACGAAGCGGATCGTTGGGAAAATTTCTTTCTTGGTATCGATATGCCCACTTCCACTGCAACTAGATACAGCTGGGGTCAAGATAGTAGTATTTATAAATCGATTTTTATGACAAGAATTCAGGGAGATTATAAAATGAGTTAAAAAGTTATTGAAAAACTAGATTCCCTTATTTTTCTATATATATTTCTTTAGCTTCTATGCAAGACTCCTTACAAAATATATTTTCTATATTATCTAGAAATTAAAATATGAAAATTTATATTTTATTTTAAAATTAAATTCATAAAATATATGTAAATTGAGAAAATAAATGTGGAATATATATTTTATATCTAGGCATAAATTATTAATAATGGAAAATAATTTTTAAAAAATTATGATGAGTTAATTTGCAATAAATACATATTAAATCAACAATTTAAGGTTATAAGTTCTAAAATAATTTTTTTTTTTAATATAACAAAGTAAAATAAAGTTTATTATTATTTGATATTTTCTGTCTTTTATAAATTCCACAAATGAAACCCAAAATAACCTGTAGATATCTTTGTATCTGAAACCCCACTATCTCAACCGCAACTGTACATATCCCAACCGCACTTCTAGAAAACGCTTCAATGGAAAACTCCAGATACAAATACCTACGTACTACAACAAAGCAACAGCAGTGGGTCGAAATGTTTTTCTTTTTTCTATTTTTTTTTTGCCTAAATATCTTCGAGTCTCTGAACTGAATGGTTTCTTGGCTTCTTCCCTTCAGATACATTTCGTGGCGTATCTGTGTGTATGTTTGTGTTTGTGCGTCGTGTGTCAATTATGGGTCAGCTGTGCGTGAGAGCGAGGCAGCGAGCAAGAGAGATAGATAGAGAGAAGGCTAAAGAGAGAGCTTGAGCGAGGGGGCGGTTGTTGGGTGGCGGTCCAAATAACAGCTGATTTGGGAATTCGGCGTCAGAAGTCGGTCAGGAATTAATCTTTCGGATTGCTTCTCTTTAAAGTGTCTGGGAAAGCCCCTGTATCTTGGGGGAGGATTTCAGTTTTCAACAATTTAAATTAAGTGGAAACATTTGTTTCTATTGAGGGAATAAATATTTATCTAAGAAATTTGATCAAATAAATATTTTCACTATATAGGAAATTATAAACAGCTTAGAAAATTGATAAGAAATATTTTAAAAATTGTTTATAAATTTGTAAATATAATGTAAGTATTTAGTTAAAATTTGTTTATAAAAAATGATATGGAAATTAATTTTTTAAGCAGAGTTTAATTTAATTATTGTTATTATAATTATTTTTCAATAAAAATCTTCTAGCACAACATTTATGAAAATATTCACTGCAAGTTTATTTATAGAGAAAAGGAAATCAATAAACTGGAAAATTTTAAATGGAAAATAAATGCATTATTTAATAATGTAATAATAAAAAATGAAGTCATATTAAACATTAACTATTTTTCTAATTTAGAATTTTTGAAATCCCCACTAACATATTAAACTGGTAGGAAAAATTTTGTTTTTTTTATAATTTATCCCAAATTGGTCTTAAAATGGAATCGTTTTTATTTTCACAGTTAAGCCCCTAAAATATATTCACAACTCTTACAAACTAATTAAACTACACAACTATTATTATTATTATGATTCAACAAACAACAAACAAAGCATAAGAGACACGAAAAAAATTTACATAAAATATCTAAAAACAAAAGCACATTCCATTTAATTATTTTCTGGATTTGGTTTTTGGTTTTTCTTTTTGTTTCTGTTTTTTTTTTTTTTTGTAATTTAGACTCAAGCACAACAATTAAAAGTTTCTAGTGGAGAAGAAATAAAATTGTTGATATGGCCATAAAGAATTTTAACTTGTTGTTTTTTGTTTTTGCTTTTTTTGGACTTTGTGTGTGTTTATAAATTATTTTATTTTTAGCCCAGGTGAAACATTATTTTTAGCTGGGGCAATTTTATTGACTGTCGAGTTGAGGAGATACTCAAAGCAAAGGCACACACAAAGTTGAAGTTGAAAAATTCTTTTGGCTCATTTGCTGTGATTATTTTTGTTTTTTTTTTATTATTTCGTTTTCTTGTTTGGTTTAAGTGGAATTTATTTTTAGATATTTTACCTAAGTTTTCTTTTTCTTTTGGGTTTTATGGCAACAGCGCGTGGTGTATTAATTGTTGTTGTTGAAGTAGTTGTTGTTGTAGTTGGTGCTTTTGTTGTTGTTGTTGCTATTTAAGGTGGGGGACAGGTGCACGTTGCAGCAGCTGCTATGTGCTATCTCTTTTCCGCTAAAGTTGTTGCTGTCTCTGTTGGCTGCTGTTATCAGTTATCACTGAAGAGTTTTTCCTCTTTTTTTTTGTGGTTGCTTGCACTTTTCACTAGTTCTTTGTTTTGTTTTTTAATTTATAGATTTTAAGGGGTTCTTTGATTTATTTTGTTTATTTTCTTTGGAAACTTACTTTTTGGAATTGCGCTTCGTTGTTTGTTTGGAATACATGGGAATTTTGTCAACAATCAATTGCATGGCATCAACAAATACATGGGACAACAACACTTGTGTTGTTTTTAGCTGTAGAAATTAATTGTTGCTGCTGGTGTTTTGTTGCTGTTTTTGTTATTAATTTTTGTTTTAAGGTTCACTGCAGCATTTTCAAACACACACTCTTTCTCTTACTTTTCACTTTTTGTTCACTTTTATGCTGATTTGTTTCTTTCTCTAATTTTTTTCGTTGCGTTTTTTTTTGTTTGTTTGTTACGCTTTCACATTTGTTGTTGGGATGTTGCACAAGTTTCTTTTTTGTAGTTATTTATTTACTTTTTGTTGCTGTTGTTTTTTGGTTGCCTAGCAAGAGTGTGGGAGTTTTAAAAATATTTATATTTTTGTTGTTGTTGAAAATTTTTTCAAATTTTGTGCAATAATACTGTTGTTGTTGTTGCTGTTTAGTAGTAATCCAAGATGTTGCGCCGCTAACAGGAACTTTGGGGCACTTAATCCAAGAAATGTGTGCTCAATGCGGTTTGTTTACGTTTTTTACGCTTTTCTTGTCACTTGTCACTTAAACATAAGTTTTTGCAATTCTTGTTTATATATTTCTGTTGTCACTTTTTGCGTTTTTGTCACTATTTTTGGTTGCTTTTGATATTTAAATATTTTCGACAAAAATTACGCTGGTTTTCGCGACTTGTGATAAAACTCTGGTTGGTTTCACATGAGGCCGTGGCTTTGAGATTTTTTTGGCCTGGCTTCGCTTCGATTCGATCCGTTTCGAGACGACAACGTTCGACGGCAGCCAGAAAGGAACTGAATGAACTGTGGCTCTGAGTATCTTATAGTACGAATTTCCACTTTCAATCCATGAGATACTCTGTTAAGGTGACGTTCTGTTACAAAACTCTGTTATTCGCTCTCGGCCAGCCGAACCGAGCCGAACCGAGTGCGAAGTACAGTTCGCTCTCGTGCTCTCTTTCTATCTGTATCTCTCGGGTTGATTTATTTCAGGTTGGTATTTCGTATACGTATTTCGTATTCATTTCGGTCTGTTAAGGGGCGACGACGCGCGAGCACTTAAGTAAAATAATAATTATGTATACGTATGTCAATTTGTTTGACTTCTTCGCCTCACGCTTCCCTACTATTTCTACTACCAATTTGGTAGTGTAGTAGTAGATTTTACTACCTTTCTTTGCTAGAGGCGCAGCCTCTTCAGCCTGGCATTCATGGAGAGCTCTCTCTCTTATTTTGGTAGTAGATTTGCTGCTACCTTTTGGTACAAAACAGGCAGCTGACATTTATTGGGTTTGTTTTGAAAGCGTTTAATGGGTGCGAGTGTGCGTGTGTGTGCGGTGTGTGTGTCAGTGTTGGCGAGTGTGTTTGCGTTAAGTAGATTTTTCAGCACATTTGTCTTAATTGTTGTGATTTGTGGTTGATTTTTGAATGATTTACGGCGTGTGCAGCGCCAAGCGGGATTAATTGTTTTTTAAATGTCAGCCAAGAATAACCGATCATTACTATATTTCTAAATATGTTTAAAATAAATAATAAATTGTAAAATAAATTGAGATAATTTAGGGAATTGTAATTGATAATAATTATGTAAACATGTCAACTAAAAATTCGTATTAAATTTGCTCCTTTTTAACCCTTTGAGAACTTTTCATTTGGTTGACCGCACAATTGATATACTTTAATTACCCGAATAAAAAACATTTAACAATTTAATCTGAGCATATCAATTGCCCACACACTCGGGCACACACACATTCTCTCACATTTCACGCTCTCGCGCTCTCTTGGCAAAATCCACTCCCAATTTATCACTCAATTAGCACGGAAAAATGTAGTAGTGTATTTACTACGCTTCTGACTAGCCCTCTCTCTCTCACTTTTAATCTCTCCATCTCGCTTTCTCCCTGTATATAAGGCATATGTCCATCTCTTTCGTCGCTCTTGCACACCGTGAGAAACTCTCTTTCTGGTATCGGGTGTTCATCTCAATGAAATTGTAGCATATTTGTTGCCATATCGAGATTAAATTTTCAAAACACAAACGAGCACAGCACGAGAGAGCGAAAGAGAGGGAAGGTTCGCTGCCAACCAAGCGAAAGAGATGGCCTTAGCCCGAGGGAAAGAGAGAGAGCGAGTAAGAGTTCGTTTGTATGCGTGGCTTGTAAGCTTTTGTATAATGCTCGAGGTGGGGATAAGTGCCGGGGCGGCATGGGGCATGGGGCAGGTTGGGTGGTTGGGTGATTTTGTGGGTGGTTCGTTTGGGGTCGCGATTTATTGATGACGCCAGCGTCGACAGAGACGCCAACAGCGACAGCAACGGCGGCCGTGTTAATGTGTTTGTTGCTCTCTGGCATAAAATTATGTTTTATTTTATTTAACTGCTCTGCCTCGATTTTTGGCAGTCCTTGTCATAATTCTGATAAAATGGCAAAGGGGAAAAACCGGCCGGAGGGGAAGGGAGAGGGAGTTGGGGCAGAGCGAGTCCTGCCTGCCCAAAAAGGAAGTCTTTTTATTTTCCAGGCTCGAGTGCTAAGCAACAACAACTCATCGCGATGATGACGATGATGGAAGTAATGATGATGTTGGGTATGTTATGTTGGCAGCAGACAGCAGCAGCAGCCTCATTGGGTTATGCTTATATGGGTTTTTTTTATTTTCATATTTTTTTTGTTGTATTTTCGTATTTTGTATTTGGGTTCGAGTTTGAGTTTGAGTCGAGTTCAGGCACTCCATACACACATTGATTTGGGTGTGAGTGGTGTGCCTTGTGTGCCTGTACAGTGGTAACTCGCAAAATGGCAAGGATATATGGATTTTTAATTGATATTATTTGTGTCATAAATACAACCAATAAAACTGTTATTTAATTATAAATAATAAATAATAAATTATACAAATATACTTTGTTCAGAGACTCAGGACATCTTAAAAATATGTATTAAAACTCTTTTTTAATTCTTAAAATCTTAAATAATATATGTTTTCCAAAATTTCAATTAAAACTTCTCCAGAAAATATGCTAGCATCTATTGAGGATGCTTGTAACATTCGAAAGATACTTTTGCCCAACAACTCTTCACTAGAAAGAAAGTTCTATTAAATATAAACAATTTCCTTTAAATAAACTTCAATTCCAAATTTTATTTACAGCCCAAAGTTATGGTAATATGGAGGGTTTACTGTGCTTACGGGTGTGCGTTGGGTACTGTGTGTAAAAGGAAGTGTACTGAGTTGTAGGCCGTCGTCATCGTCATCGTCATCGCTTTCCGCTGCTGTTGTGCTGTTGTTGTTGTTGTTGGTGTGTTTCTGTGGTTGTTGTTGTTTTATTTTTTTCCTGCACATGTGTGAGTGTGAGTGAGGGAGGGACAATGAGTATGTTTGTCGCTCAGTCCTCTGCCACTTCTTCATCATCGTCCTCGTCCTGCGACCTCCTCCCTTCAGCCTACTCCCTCCTGTCCTGCCTGGTCCCTTCATCCTGCTGGTATCTGCATCTGTATCTGTATCCGTATCTGTATCTGTGTAAATGCGTTGGTTGTTGGCTTGTTTCGCCACCGTTCCTCCCCCGTTGCCAACATCCTCGATCATCGGTTCCTTGTGGCTGCCTACGTGCGTTTGTTCGGGTGCCGGGTGTGTGTGTGTTGTTGTTGTTTTTGGTTCCTGTCCCTCTGCCTGTGCCTGTGGCTGTGACTCTGCCTGTGTTCCTATTCCTGTTACTTTGGCTGTGACGGAGCACTGGAACTGCCAAATTGCTAAACAGCCATAAAAACAGGGTGTCCCCGGCATGCGTGTGGGGGTGGGAGTAAGGAGGGGATTTTAGCTAATCAGAAATTGTTTTTCATTGACTAAAAAACAACATTTAAGGAGGCCCTTGAAAGACTCTAGATATAGGACATAAATATTTACAAATTGCATCATAAGTTCGGTTCCCATTTATATAATTTTTAGACAAATTTGCAAACTTTATTTTGGTTAGAAAAAATTGTATAGGGAATGCATCATTACACATTTATAGAATTAAAATAATGTCACTTAATTGAATTAAAATGATAAAACCCAAGTAAATTTCCACCGAGTTGTCTCAATTGATCCGAGACTCACCCTGTTCTGGTGGCCAAAAACGGCTGTAAAAACAATTTAATGGATAAAACGACAAAAATCTGGTTTTCACAAAAACCAAAAACCCAACACAGCCAACAACCAGGAGCAGCAACAACAAAAGCAGGCGACGAAAGCGTCGAGGGAGCATAAGGGGGGCTGGAAAAAGGGGGGAAGTTAGGAAGTTGCTGCTGCTCTGCTGCAAGAAGAACACTCATGGGAACAGCAGCAGCAGCAGCAACATACGTAGCCGCAATAGCAACACCAACAGCAACAACGCCTGGCAAAAGCAGCAGCAAATGTTGAGATTACACTAAAAGTAACTGCCAACAGCAGCAGCGACGTCAGCAGAAGCAGCAGCAGGAGCAGCAGAATGCAACGCAATGAAAGAGTGCAGCACTAAAATCAATTATGTAGCCAGCGCAGCAGCAACACCAAAAGCAACAGCAGCAACATCGCAGCAGCGACTGCAACAGCAGCAGCGTGAAAATAGTAGTGGAAAAAAGGATAACAACAAAAAGAAAGAACAATGCAGAGTAGTATATCGACTAAGGGATACCCGGGGTTATAAATATGAAAATATGGAGTTATGGGTTATAAAATTTTATCAATAATATGCTCTTATAAAAGCTAATAAATTTTTTAAATATTTTCAATAAGAAAAGATGATTGATTTATATTTCTCCATATATTTTATTATAATTAAATAATATGTTTTTATATTCCCATTACCAAAAACTTCTCGAATACATAATACCCTTTAACAAACTGATTGAAGAGTATAAAAAACGAAATAGCAAAGCAGTAGACGATAGCAAACAAAAAAGGGGTGATGGCAGGGACGGTGGCAGAAATAGGGATAGCTGGAAAATGGTGGGGTGTGTGCAGTGGGAGGTGCAAGGCGGGTGTAGTAGGTGGAAAGGCGGGGGAAGGCCGAGGGGGCGGCACAAAAGTGTCTGTTGGTCGTTGCGTCGGTCAGTCGGCAAAAATATGTTGCGCATTTGCAACCGAGAGGGATAGAGAGGGCCAGATGACGAGCGACAGAGATAGGAGGCAACGTCAACTGCTGTTGTAACTGTTGTTTTTTGTTAGTGTAGTTGTAGTTGTTGTTGGTGGGGTTTGGGTGGCTGGTAAAATGCGTGCAAAAGCAAAGCCAAAGGCAAAGCAAAAAATAAATAAAAAGGAAAAAGAAAAGAAAAGCTTAAAAGCGAATCTTGAAATACACTTTAAGTGCTGAAGATTTATAAAAAGTAACTTTAAATATATTCTAACACTTTCATCAAAAAAAAAATTCAACAATTTTCATAATTTTAACAAACATTTTAAATTTATAGGTATTTTAATCTTTACAATTTTTAAAAATGTTCAAACATTAAAACAATATCAAATCAACAACAATATAAAAAACAAATAGAGACCATGACAGAAATTATAAAAATAATATTATAATATTATAATATACAATATTTATTGAAGAAAAAAATTCAACATTTTCTATAAATTCTATTTTTGTATTTTATCAATAATGTTAATATAATATATAATGTTAACCTTCAAACGGTAATTACAATTAAATACAAGAATGTATAAATTCTATAACAACAATTAATTTTAAGAGTACTCCAACTCTCCTTAAAAGTGCTAATTAGAAATGTATGGAAAATAAGAGACTAGAGCCTTTAAAAATTAAACAGCTAAAATTTCAGGGAGGGTAAACGTTGAGATATAAACAAAAGCAAAAAATAAAAACAGCAGAAAACGAAATACTAAATCCAAAGGCAGCAGCAGTAGACGATGAACTTTGCTGGCTGCCTTTGTTGCTTGCTGGCTTTTGCTTCTTGCTGTTGCCTGGTTTTGGGTCTAAGGCAAAGACACCTTTCCACGTGCAGGTCTGCACCACCTTGCCCCCTTCCCCCCGCGGCCAACTCGTACCCCCTTGCCACTACATACCCCTGGCAGAGAGAAAATAATCAGCGAAAAACGTAGGAGAAAAAGAGCGTGCAAAATTATGCTGAGTGCTTGGCTGGCTGCCACACAAAGTGAAAGAAAGGCAACGACAACGACGACGTCTTCGCCGCCTCCTGCACCGCCCACCGTTACCCCCCGTTCGGCCCCTCAAACTGTAGATGAACACTTTGAGAAAAATTATTTAAAAAATCAGCTCAATAAGAATGTTATTTTAAGATATAAAAGGCTTATTTTAACCTTTCAAACATCCTTTCCTGAATAAGCAAATAAGCTAAGCTAACAAATTAATTCCATAAATCTTTAAGTGCTTATTAGATATATTTCAAAGGAATTCTAATTTGTGTTACACTTTTTTCTCAGTGTAAACTCACTCCCCCTCCCTGTCACCCGCTCTGCATCTGCTAAGCGAGAGCATAAATACGAGTAAAAAAAAGGCAGTGAAAGAAGGAAAAATCAAGGAGGGATTTGGGTGGTGGGGCAGGGGCAGGGGCACAGGCGGAGGCGGTGGCCAAGGGGGTGGAGCAGGGGGCGCTTTGCCGGCAGATACTTTGAGATTTGCCCCCTCCTCACCGCCACCGATGGCCGACTGTTTTCATGCATTTTATCAGTCGACGCTGACGATTTTCTTGGCGTTTTTATTTTTATTATTTTTTTTCTCTCGCTCTTTGCTTGGTTTCGTTTATGATTTTTTTCTTATTTGTTGTTGTTGTTTCTTCTCTCTGGTGTTTGGTTTTTGTTTTTATTTGGGTTTCGTTTTGGGATTCGGTTCGGTGTTTGTATCGGGCAAATGTATCTGGATCTCTGTATTTGTATCTGTATCTTTATATGTGGCGCTGCTGCTGCTTGTGTTGTTATTGTTGTTGTTATTGTTGTTGGTGTATCTCTTTTGTATCTTTTAGCGCTGTTTTGAGTTAAGCAATTGATGGATATGGTTTATTTATAACGCTTGGCGACCGAAACCGAACCGATCTGAACCGAACCGAAGGAAACGCGGCATCGTCGTCGCCCGAATATCATCCACAAGCCACCGTCATCATCATCATCGGCTTCATCGCTTCGAAACGCAATCATCGGCATCGGAATTCCGACGAGCACAATGAGTGCGGACGTGTATCTGAGTATCCGTAAGATACTTTACTCACTCACTCGCAAAGTTTGCTCGCTGCTGCTGGCTGCGTTCGATAAACGTAAGCGTAATAATATTTTATTGAAATTTGTTTTCTTGCCTGTACTTGCCCAGCTCTCTCTCTGTCAGTCTCTGTATTTTCTTTTTGTTTTGGGTGCACGGGGAAAAATGGCTTTACTATTTTCCCAGATATGATAATGATCTATAAATAATATGTATCCATAGAGAAACCCCTTGATAAGAAAGAATACTTGTCAAAATATTGTTAGAATATTATTAAAAGTATTCCTTCAACTTGTATGTTTTAAAATACAAATTACTAAGTACAAAAAATAAAATAATATGCCAATAATTGTCCCTCTTCACTTGATGTATTAATGATAAAAATCTATAATTAATTTTGTCTTAAAATCAAATCAGATTAAAACTTTTCCCAGTGCATCTGGTAAGGGGTATTGAGGGGCCTTCATTTCTTTTGTCGTTGCGTTGCTGTTTTTTTTTTGCGCTCCGCCATAAGTATCTGTTGGATAAATATGAGGTTAAAGCGCTGCCTGCTGTCTGTAGTTTCCTCACTTCAGTTCACTTGCATCTGTATCTGCGTCTGTCTCTGCCTCTGCCTTGCCCCTGTCTCTGCCTCTGTCTTTGCCCCTGCCTCTGCCTCTGTCCCAGTATCTGAATCCGTACCTGCAGCTGTATCCGCATCGGCATCTGTGGCTATAGATGTTGCTGTATCCGTATCTGCATCTGCATCTGTATCTGTATCTGTGGGTTTGGGTCTGGAGTCGAGTGCAGCGCATTTTGATTGTTCGCCTGCTCTTTTGATGAAAACATAAATATCACAGCGCCGCCAAGAGAACGAGAGCCCGAAAAAGAAGCCTCAAGACATCCCAGAAGTGGATGTGATGATGACGATGGAGGGGAAAAAAGAAGCACCATTGGCATTCCTAGCCCAGCTCTCTCGATTCCTGTTCTTGCATTTGGAATGAATGAAAATGTTTTTCCCATTTTCCACTGCACTCTCTCTCGCCCTACGTCCCTCCTTCCCCGGTTTCTGGTTTCCCTTCGAGAGTTACCACTTCTGGGTTTTCGTGTTTTTCGTGTGCGGTAAATTGATACGGCCATGCTGGCTTAACACGGGGCGTATGACTTCTCTATTAATAAGCCTAATTAAAGCCACGAAAAATGCTATTAGCCTACGCGGGATAATGCCTTCGGGCGAATCGGGGTTAAATTTAAATTCATTGAGGATTAAATTAGATTAAATTCGATTTTGAAGTTTCTGAAAAATACTCTCGAATTTCAAAGATTTAATCAGAACATCAGGGTTAGCCTGTCAATATTAATTTGATTTTTAGCGGGCCTTCATTGAGGGATAATAATAAAAATAAATGATTAACCAACAAATTTAAAAATAAATCTGTACATATACAATGAATACAATTTTATTTCCCACTGAAGAACATCGGATTGCCATTGTTTTCCGATTAACTAGGTATAAATGCTGCCACCAAAGAAATGATTGAACAATTCTAAAAATAACTCGACCAAAAATCAGGGAGAAATCCAAAAATTGTTATATGCAAGAGCTGAGGGGTCAGAGAAGTACTCTTCTCCCCTCTTCCCATTCCTCTTGCCCCCCCATATACCCCCTTCATCCCTCTCTCAGCCCTTGTTTATGACCTCTCCTCGAATAACTTAATAATTATTCATGCAGTTTACCCAACGCAATTACAACAACATGAACAATGGGGAAACGAGTGGATGCCACATGCCCACGCTTCAAAAAAGACCAACCAGCAACAACAATATATTAAAACAACGATCGACAACAAACAAACAAGCAACAACACAAACGATTACACCAATAACTACAACAATAAGGGAAGTGCGTTGTTGTACATAAACGAAATCGAAACGAAACGAATAATAAATAAATGAGTACAGACCGAGGAAGAAGGAACGACAATACTTTTTATATAGTTGAATGACTGAACCAACCAACCCGTCAACCAACAACAACAACAACGAAAAAATTAACACACAAAAAATACTTATGCGCAATAACAACAACAACTACAACAACAGCAAAATCAACACTGCGAACAAACAATACCAACAACCAAAATTACCTTAAAAACACCAAACAAGCACTGAAAAATAAGTAGAAAAAAAAATCGGAAAATAAAAATACATTAAACGAAATAAGATGAATACCAAACAAATAAAAAATTTATGCGCTGCACGGCCGGGGCAGAGACAGAGCGAGGGATTGTATAAATGGAGGCGAGCGAGAAATTATGCCACAATCAAGTACAACACACAATAACAACATCAGCAGCGGCGCACCAACAACTACTCGACAGAGGGAACAACAACCACAAACACACAGAGAGGAAAATTCCCCCCAGAAAAGTGCGTGGCAGAAATGGGAAATCCAAAAGTTAGAGATGGAAACGTGATTAAGGGGGCTCAAGGGACTCAAGTTGAGAGGAAAACAAGCCGAGCTTAATTATTTTTGTTTAATAATTTCCATAAGATGCTTCAGAAATATAACCAAAGAATAAAATATATTTTATATAAGTTCTTTAGGAATTATTGTCTAGCATATTCTTTTCAAATGTAATAATCCTGAAATTATAAAGGTTTATAAAACATAAAAAATAAACAAAAAAAGGTCCTTGAACAATTTTGAATTCCAAAACATGGCTTTATCATCTTCTTGATCTAATAATAATTCCAGAAATTTCCCACCCTGGCAGGAATCACCTGCCTCACCTGCCTGATAATCCACTCACGAAGTCATCGCTCAAATAGATCGGATAATATCAAATCGGATCGGCCAGAGCAGAGTAGATCAGCTCCAAAAACAAAACACACACAGCCAGAAGGCAGATGACGAGCGGTGATGATGATTTTTCGGTTGACGATGGTCTGCTTATGGCGGGGCGAGAGCAGATCATGATCATGATCAGCGGTCAATGATAATTCCATTTCGTTTTGTTTCTGCATCTGAATCGGAATCTGAGTGACGACGAATGCCCAACTGTTGGTTCTCTAGATCTCTGGCTGTGCATCTTTGTAGCTGCTCTCGAATGCATTCCATAGATACACAAAAATAAAAATGCGGCTACAATAAATAATAAAATCCCATAAAGACGAGGGCGAGATACTTTTGGAAATGGAAATGGGAAACGGTACCAATGCAACAGCAGCAGCATTTGGGTGTAGGTAAAAAAAAAAACAACACGTTCTATGGTCTGTTACCCTATTTTCCACTCCGTTTGATAATGGTGAGTCCTCACCCCGACCCAGAAAACATTATCGCTCATCACAATGCGCGGAGATAGCACTTAGCTTGAGCAATTACCAATAGGCGGCAACACCTCGACTTCACTTTGGCGTCTAATTGCTTAACAAAAGCTTCAATTAAACACTTCAAAGAGCTTATTACAAACCAATAAACCGCACCACTCACTGAAAGAATCCGCAGCTCCTGAGGCGGAACGCGCTTGACGACTGCGAGTGTCAAGGATAACACACAGATACAGATACAGGGAGAGAAAAATAAGGGGAAGCCTTATTTTATATGAGAAAAAATTAAGATATTTAGATGTACACTTTAAGTAAGTAATTGTAAGCCTTTCAGAATTATTTTCGATCAAGGATAATGCTATATTTTAGATGCGTTTCCCCGATTTATAAAAGAAGAGATATTATATCTTTTAGAAAACCTTTTCAAAGAAAACCTATATTAAAACTATCCCACATCCGTTTATTTTTTGTTGAAGGGTCAAATTAACTTTAAAATTCCTTTATTTAATAACCAAATATTAACCCAATTTTCTTTCCCTGTCGAAACAAGTCACAGATACAAAACACATACACACTGCCACGGAACAAAGGAGAGCACGCTCCACACTCCATTCAAGTCCACTCCATCGATGTTCTGGCTGGAATGGAATATCGCTTTACACACATGATAAGTGTCATGACTGCGTGGCCCGATAATTGTCTGTTTTGTCTCGTCTGCTGTTTTCCTGACTGCCTATCCGCCTCTGTTCATTCTTCCTTAGCCCTCTCTCTCCTGTTTCTCTGTTCTGGTATGTTCCTGCTGCTTCTGCTCCTGCCGGCTCCTGCCTGCTTATCCTGCTCATGATGGCACCGCAGTTGTGCCTACTTGAGGCTACTGTTGTTTCCTAGTTGACAAAAGGCCACAGGGCAGCCGGGGCGAGAGCCTCTTTTGATATGCCCCTGTGCGGTTCGGTTTTAGTGGTGACTGATCCTATCTGCACTCGAAAAAAAAAAATACTACAATTGAATTGAGATAATTTCTGATTATTTTCAGGATTTTTAGAGACAAGTTTTATGCTTTAAAGGTATTTAAGGGTATGTTGTTTCCTTGGAGGCTAAGCAATTGATGTTAAAACATCTTTTAAAGATAATTAACTGCTAATAGCAGCACTAAAATAATAAATTAATGGGTTATTAAGCCTCAACAGATATTTCTATAAATGTTTTCCATACTCTAAATATACATTTTTTTAACAAAACAAAGATACTTTTGGTGGTGACTGGCCCTCCCTTATTCTCCATCTTTCTGTATCTTTCCCTTTGTTTCCCTGGCCTCACTCTATTCTTTTGCCTGCGATCACTCCTGGATAGCGTTTTATTGGACTCTTAGCGGTTCCTAATGTGTATATCCTGTTGCGCTGACGCAGGGTGTCTTATCGAGGGAACATCCTTGTTTGACTACCTGAACAACTTCCGGCTTGGCTGTACTCCACTCCACTCCAGTCTGGACTCATTTGCATCGGGCGGATGCCAAGTCGAGGGGTAGATCATGACAGCGAGACGGAATCTCTTTCAAGTCAAAGCTCAGGCTCGGAATTATTTGAACAACAATCATCATCATCATAATCACAATAATAACTTCCCTGCGTTGTCGCACATGTTTGTCCGGGTGTAAGGGTTAAATGTGTCCCCGGTGAGGTGTGGGTTGTGCACACCCCTTAGCCCCTCAATCTGCAGCAGCCCCGGCATTATGTTTTCTGGGTTCTGTGTTCTTGGTTCTGGGGTTACTTCGGGGTTCATAATGCCAGCCTTCTTTGAACTCTTTTTGCGTCATCGTTTGTGATTAAATAAAAAAACAAAAAAAGCACGAGGATACGAGGATATATATGTATATACACATGCTCGAATGTATATAGGTATACCTAGAAATTTATGTATTTTTATTTGAGCTTTTACTTTTCATCAGTTTCGCTTGTTTTCCTGTTGCCGAAGAAATCCTTTTCTCTCTTTTCGCTTCCTTTTTATGGTGCGTACACAAAATGTGAACCTTTTTTTTTGCTGGCCTTCTGCAGGGTAGGGGGTGTCCCCGAACACACGCCAAATGTAACCTCAAAGGGTTAAACACGCAAAACGCAAAAGCTAAAAAAATTGGAAAAAAATAAATACGAAAAAAGGAAGGCCAACGCAGAAAAAAAAAATATGAAAAGCAATAAGCGGCCTTGCTTGAAGGTTGGCCGGGGCAGGGGAATTAGCATTCCGGGGTGGAGCGATATAAAAGTTGCCCAATTCAAACCTTATGTAAAAGGAATACCCTGGAAAAGGGCACTGGACACTCTGACTGTGAGTGACAGCGAAGGATATGGGATTAAGGAAAGCATGTCCAGAAATATTAATAAGCTTCGATTACAGCAAAAGTACTTTGCTTGATTTACAATTCCTGTCGAGTACATCGCCTCAAGTTATTGTCTTAAAAATTATACATAACCCAAATAGCCGCAGGTACTTCTTCGTTAAAGGGTTAATTATTTATTTGGAAAACCACAAAAGGAGGTGGGATAATATTTGGATAACCCAGAACACGTTAAATCCCCTTCGGGGATATAAATTATTCATCTATAACAATGCCTATAATAGTCGATCTGGAATACGTCTCAGTTAATCCACACAGAAATTCCAATTCAAAGCTCCATTCAGGAGGAATTCTGTCTAAACAAACATTTAGATTGGAATCATTCGAGGAAGTCCCTAACCCACAGAAAAAGGGGTGTTTTGCCGTCTTGCCCCATTGTTGCTCTCGCGGTGAGATCGCTTCATTATCATTGAAATCGCACAGGCATTATCAGATAATTAGATGGAACAATTGTCTCATTTATCTACACCAAATAACGTGTTGTGTGTCAGGGTCTTTACCTAACCCGAAACCGAAACCGAGACGGAGACGGAGACCCGAGAGAAGCCCGCCGCTTCCCCTCTGCTTCGGTTTGTTGGGTTTTCAGTAAATTTGTTTGCTAATAGAATTTGAAAAGAACATTTGCCACGGAGGATAAGGCAATGAGACCGCGGGGTGGATAAGTTCCTTCGGTATTACGCAATACCTTTTGTCAGGGTCTCCTCAACCCATGACCGTCTTCCTTTCTCAGTCTCATGGAGATTTCTCCTGTATTGACTTGAGATTATCGCACGCCAGGGTTAAAAACTTCCAATTTAAATTCAATTTCCGTGCAAAATGGTCAAAAGTCTGAGCGACAGGAGCGAGAGGTAAAGTAAATACCAGCCACAAATAAAAAAAAAATAAAAGAAAAAACCCACCACTTAAGGGTTTGCCAACTGAATCCGGAATGCCAGATCCTCAATGCTGAATCCTGAATACCGAGTCCTGAATCCAGCCGCTAAATGCCAGCCGGATATCAGAGCGCAGACCGAAAGACCGAGCGAGAGAGACAGATAAACAAGGAAGCCAAACAGGATGCATGACCATGCAGGCGAAGTCACTTCATTATCGAGATTATCGGCGCAACTTCCAACCCCGTCAGGACATCAATCCCTTAGACTCCTCATCTACATCCGGGCGAGCACACAGAGAAAATTTCGACAAAATGAGGTCATTTTTTTTTAACTCTAAATAAACTTTATGACTTTTCTAGATTCCTTAGATTTTTATAAGATTTTAAATTGCTCATATATAGAAGGATATATTTTCCTTTTCAGAATGACTAATTTAATAGCCAAAATAAATATTTAAATTATGAATTTTTCCCGGTGGACTTCCTCATCAGTCTTCCCAAGCCCATCCACTTTATCGTCCTGGTCCACATCCTTGTGTGCATACGTTCGCGCGTCAGCACAAATGTCAAACCACTCACTGAGCCCTGTGGTGGTGATACCGGCAGCGGTGGTGGTGCTGCCGGGATGCTCGACTGACGGGGTTGGTTTCCCTCCTCGGTTCCGGGTTCTAGCCTTGCTGAGCGCCTGTCCACGGGTATCCTTGAGCCCTGCTAGCTGCGAGTTGTCGCTCGCTGTTGTGCCCCCAGGACAGGCTAATAAAATTTGCCAGGCAAATCCGCAACAAACCCCGAGAAATCGCTGCTTAGAAAAGGATGCCCGAGGCGATCCGCAGAACGAGATGCGATTTGTGCGACTCCGCTAAGCAAATTAAAAGTGTTGAAAGTCGGCGCAAGGGAAAATTGGAAAGCATAATGAAAGGAAATTGTTTCAAATTGTCGGGTGTCCTTGAGGAAATATTATCAGGGGTTGCAAGATACTAGCGAGTCCTTATGTTGTGTCAGTTGGAATTTGATTCAAATTGAAATTAGCCTTAATTGGCAGCAAAGGCGGTAGATGACAAGGCAGTTTTTACTACAAATTATGGCTGATGAACTTTGATTGGCATTAATGATATTATCTTGTTATTTATTTAGAGCACGTAATATTTATTCATTATCTTTTTTAATTACTCAAGCTGGGAGGGAAATAAATATTTATAAATATTCCTTCACAAATCGTAAAGGATAAATCTTAATTTATGGTGGATAATAAATTGTATTTCCTTTATTTATTTTAAAATCACGATTTACTTTTATTTAAATTTTGTATTTAATAATTTTATCTAATTTTATTATTCCATCAGATCATCGGATGGAAAATTTCCTGATTCCCTTAAACACAACTCAAATTGCCTAGAAAATTGAGGCCTCCTTATAAATTGGATGCCTTTGGTTAATCGGTAAATTGAACTCTCCGCCGCCTTCTTCTATTTTAGGTGTCATATTCAACCACTGATTGACCGAATCGATTGAGTATTCGTATTCACACTCCGGACGCCCCCTCTTGAGTATCTATCGCATCTCTCAGGTTGGCTTACCTGTCAGCCATTCAGAAATGGGAAGTGCTCATAAAAGTTAATTAAATGCAGGCAGGGGAGGGGGAGGCGGCGGAAATAGAAATGGGAAAAAGAGAACAGCAGCAATAACAAAGGCGACGAATCAATGGGCTAAGTGAAGGCAACGTAGCTAATCGATTCATTTGAAATTCAATACACAAACACGTGGGACACAAAGCCCAGAGCCCGAGTTGGAAAATCAATATGGAAAGCATAAATGGCAACACGCTGGCCAAGTGTCAAGCGGCGGTATGAGCTCCGGGCTGCCACCCCTCCTGGCACCACCCCTTCATCTCACACTTTGTTGTTGTTGGCTGTGCCACCCCCTCTCGATTCTGGGCTGAACTAAAAATGCAATTGCAATGGAAACCGAAAAAGCCGTCAACCACCAGCACCAAGCACACACAGAGACAGAGCTCAGACCCTGCAGAATGTTGACAGACAGTCGGGCAGGGCTATTGGATCGAATAGATATATACGGCGGAGGTTAAAAAAATAGTTATTACATTTTAAATAGATTTTGAAGATGAACAGTATTTGAATTGATAGGAATTTAAATACTTTTCTGAGTTTTTAAGATTTAAAAATGTATTTATTTTAAAAACATATTTCCATTTTAATAGAGATCTTTTTTTATGGGTATAAAATATTTTACTATCGATTTTCTATAACTATTCTTTTGGAAAAGCTGTGTAAAAGTTTATAAAATAGTGTAAAACATTTAAATATTATATTTATATTTTTTATAAAATAAAGTCTAGGATAATAAAGGTTACTATTTAGCTTTATGTATGTCTGGACTCTTTAAAATTATTTTAAAAAATATTTTATAAAGTTAAAAAAAGGAGATAAATATTTTTGAACAAATCAACTTTCTATTTATTAATAAAATATAAAAAAATCCATTTTTAAAATTTTCTAATCTTAAAATATGCTTTTTTCAATGTAAATTAGCACTAGAAATTTATATATTTTATATATAATTTATTTTTAAGCATTACAAGACCCAAAACTCCTATATTTGCCACCCCATCTATATGCATGCACTCGTAAAATGGTACAATACCTTCTGGTTACCTCTCGCCCTCACTCTCCGCCACTGACGTCGGTCTGCCATTTTCAATTTATTGTTATTATTAATTTTGATGCCGAAAAAGGGATGCCAGGATGCCAAACGGAACAGGCAAAGAGGGGATGGGGGGCAGCACGAAAGGGAGGTGTGCGGGGTGTGTGTGTGTGTGTGTAGAATCGACTAGCAGTCGACGAGTTTATTTGTGTGAAATTCAAATGTAAATACTTGAGGGTGCTTAAGGGTGTCTTTAGGGGTTTAATGCTCGACTGCTACGCAATTTTCCTCTCTTCGCTCTCCGCTCGAGCATTTTTCGGTTTTGGTTTCGGTTACTGGGATTTCCTCGGTGGTTGGGCTTCCATTGTAATGTCGCTGCAATCACAAACTCTGTCCCTGCGTTACAGTTCCCTTCAATGCGAATTCAATCGATGCCCAAAGTGCATGTGGAGAAAGTCTCGCTTCTTTCATCTCAAGGGAACAGCGAAGGGGGTTGGGAAAGGTTGTGGGAAATGCTCTGTCTCGTCCGGGAAATGCAGCTGGGAAGGAGCATGGCCTCAGAAAAGGATCTCAGAGAGATTAAGCTAGAGAGGATGTCGAGGTTTCAAGGTTGAGGGTAGAATGTCAACATGCATTATTACACGATATTTTGTAAGTCAAATATTTTGAAAGATAATTTTTATTGCTTGTTTTGAAGGGATTTTTAACGATTTTAAATGGGAAAATGAAGTAGTTCTAGATGAATTTCTTTGGATTTTATAATTTATAATGTTAAGGGATTGGTAAATACATATTTTTTATTTAATATCTTAAGAAAGCTGTTATTTTATAGAAAAGGCATGATCTTCCTCGAATTCCTCTTTGCTTTCGGTATAAATAAAAGGTAATTCCCCCGTCGAGTATCCCAAAACAGTATAACTTCACCCCCCACTAAACCTTACTTTCCTTTGTTTCCTGACAATTCCGTTGGCAAAAGACGATGACGACAACAAAAGCCACCGTCAAAGATTAGTCATACGCAGTTGCCCCCGAATGGAGTGGGTGGATTTGTTAGGAGGGATGCGAGATGCCGAATGGAGTTGGGATGACGAGGACAACGACTGCGGGACGCCTGGCGACATTCATTTCAATTGACACGTGCACAATCTGCCCCATGCCCCGTCTCCATATTCGCTTTTAGTCTCCCAAAGACAGCGTAAAAATGTTCCAGAATCAAGCGAAACAAATGCGAGGGAAGCTGGGAATCCAGAGGAGGGAGGAGCCGGAGCACAAAGCCGGAGATGGAGACTCATGAATATGAAAATGCCTGACAGGAGCTAAGTAGATGTCTTCTCGCACCTTGACAGGGGAAGAGCAGTGGCGGATCCCGAGGAGGAGACAGATACTGCTGGCGTCAGCATTAGCTTTGAATTTCTTGTTTATAAACATTTTTACACAAAGGAAAAATGTCAGCTTCAAATGGTAATTACACACATGAAATTAAGCTTTGAAAGGGTTGGAAATTAAGGTATTTAAAAATGGGAATATACATTTTTTAATTGATATTTTTTAGAGCGACATAGAAGCTAGAATAATATTAATTTAAATATAAAAAGCTTATTAAATATCTTATTTAAATTCCCACATATTTTTTTAGCTCAATAAATCATTTTATAAGGTGTAAAAAAATATAGCAATATGAAACCACATTTATTGTTCACTGTTTTCCGTTGTGCACACGACGCATTTGACATTTTTGTCACCCAAACAAAACAGCGGGTGGTCAGAAGCACCCTCCCCCTGCCCTTCTCTCTCTTTTGGTTGTATTTAAAAAATTATATGCCAAATCGAAATTGCATGTTTAACATAAACAGCGACAAAACTAAACGAGGCAAACAACACCAACAGCTGGGAGTCAGGGGTATTTCTAATGCCTTTTTTGCGCCGATCACCCGCTGGGGCATTCGGCAATCTGCTCTTTTGATTCGAACTCCATTCCGGGGCTATATACTCCATATAGTTCTGCTCAGTTCCTTTTGAGCTTCTAACCCTTAAGTGCTGTGACATTTATTGCCATTTATGAGGCTCGTTTTGGGGGTTACGCGTATGAGTCTTCATTGTTGTCCTGCCATCGTTATTTATGGATATATGTATTTAATAAACTCCGCACATACAGACACTCAGCTCAGGCCAGCAGAGAATTGAAAATTTGTTCATTTGTTATGGTAAATTATATGCTTGAAGAGCAGCATCACCAAGACTGGTTGGTAGGGGTGTTGTAAAGGGGATATCGCCGAGTTTATTGCAACATATTGCAGGGTAGGTCTTAAATTAAAATAAGCCCGGATTAATAATCAAACGATTAGGGCTTATGAAATATTACACCAGTTTTAATATTCTGCGAGAGTTTTGTGCAAATTGAAAATTACGGTGTTATGCCAATGCGGGAAATTAAGTAAAGCCGAGGGAAGCTCTTGAACTCTGTGGAGAGGGTTTAATGAAATGAAATCTGGATTTGTTGAATTCAGTAGAGATATTTCAACTTTTAAAAAGACATTAGAATCTTTATTGAGATATTTTAGCTCTTTAAAATATTTAATATAATGTTTATTATAAATAAATTAAATTTCTTAAATCGATTTAATAATTACTGACTCGAAAAGGCCTCTTTTTAGGTATTTTAACTATTTATTTATACTAAATATTATTTTAAATATTGGCATCTAATCTTTCTCTTTGGCTTAATTATTTAAGTGACACAATTTGCAGCACTTAATATCTAATGGATATTATGTCATCGGTCTCATTCCGCCTTAATCCTCTA
Source organism: Drosophila mayri (assembly GCA_008042485.1). Lineage (NCBI taxonomy): Eukaryota > Metazoa > Arthropoda > Insecta > Diptera > Drosophilidae > Drosophila > Drosophila mayri. The sequence continues at coordinate 91,377 of VNJN01009222.1, forward strand.
TATTGATCTTTAATCAAGGCAATTAATTAACATAATGAAATAACTTGCGACTAGCGAAGGGCAAAACTCAGTGTGTCGCCATTCTCCTTGAAGTTAAGTACCTCTTAAATATTTTCATAAATGTATTTAGGGTTTTAAGTAACGAAAAAAAATTATAATATATTTACTAAGTCAATTATATATAGGAAACAAGAAGATTATATGAAAACATAATCACATTTCGCTTTTTAGGAAACCCCAGTTGCATACCAAAATATATATTACATTTTAAAAACAAAGTAGATCAAAAAAAAGTTGTATTATTTTGTTAAATTTGTAAAAAAAAAGGAATAATATTTTATATATATTTTCCCATTTGTCTTAATGTGCATTCCTCTACAAACAATTGTTTACAATCACTTTTATTATGTTTACATTTATTATTTGCTGATTGTGTTTATGTTTATGTTTATTTTAAAAGCTAAAAGGGTATTTTTGAGTCGCAATTTGTTTGGAACTCCTTTTAACGTTCCCACTTGTTTTGTTGTTTGCTGGCTTCTGTCTCAGCCACTTTATGGCCCCACCACCTTCACCCTCACCCACTCGGCCTACTCTGCCACTCCTCAACTGTTTTGTTTATGATTTTGTGCCGTCATTGGATTTTTAATTTGCCTTCCAACCAAAGTTTTGCCCCCATCCCCCCGGTGACTGCCAAGTGCAGTTAATTCCGCAATTGCAGTTGTGGGTGACTTGTTGTTGTTGTCGTCGTCATCGCTGTGGACTGTTTGTCCCCAGAACCCCCGGAAGCCCACTGCCCCTTCTCTTTGGCTTGTGATTTGCATAATTTGTTCTATAATTTATGGCATGCGAAAGCCTTTTCTCCGCCTTACTACTACTACCAGCTATTATTATTGTTATTGTTCCATTGCTGTCACTCAGTCAACGTCTCCGGCGAGAGAGAGAGCCTCGTCTCGGGCCTGATTGAGATGGCTTAATTAACTAAACGATGCGCCTGGAATTTAATTGGAAATACTCGGCAAAGGCGGAAGCGTTTTTCCAGAGTTTAGTTCTAGTTCTGGTACATTTCCATGAGGCGAGGTTCGCCCACAAAGCAAACGATCTGCTAATGCCAGATGGCTTTAATTTATTTTGTAAATTATTTCCCATATCAAAAGCTATGAAAATACATGTATGCCCTCAGTGGCTAGTGTTTTTTTTTTGGTTAATAAACAATTTTGTTTTTGTTGGCCACCCCGAAAAGAAAATACACAACTTGTAGTTGCTTCAAATCGATGGAACATTTTCTTGAATCTTGATAGAAATCAAAGTGAAAATTAGAACAAAAAAAGAGGCCTCAAGTGAACCGAAAACAATAAATAAAGTTTTCTCCTTGGTTTATAATTATAATCATTCCTTGGAAAAAAGGAGGAGGAGGAGGAGGTTTTTGAGGAAAGAAAAATAGCAAAATGTTGCAATTGGTTATGGGCTGTGGCAGGCCATTAAAATAATGGATATATAGAGGGAAGGCTAAAGAAATGTATTGAGGTATTTTAGTGAAAAATTAAAATTAAATCTGTATATTTTAAATTTGGTTTGAGAAATTATTGAGGATGAATATATTTAGCATAAAACATAGCATACTGTTTGGGGTGAATCCTTTTTGGTATGAAATATTCTTTTGATTTCTTTCTTTTTCACATTTTTTTTTTTTCATATACAAAATTTATCAGCCATATTTTTGAAATGTCCTCAGACTTAATCAAATTTTCTGGGACCCAAGCTTCTCTAACCATTTCAAAGTCTAGAAATTAGTCATAATTATGGTTAGGACAACTCCATCTCCCTCCCTCTGCTGTCGCGAAAAAATAAAAGACAAAAGTTTCAAAGTTTTCTTGCCTTCTTGAGGGTGGCTGTGACTCGCCCCGCGCTTGATTTCCCTCTGCCACCTCATTATCTTTAACTTTGAACTTTTCCATTTCTCTCATTGAGGAAAAATTCCGCTTGCCACTTCCACCTCCCCTCTCTTACTCCCACTCCCCGCTTTTCTCTCCGTTTTAATTGCGCCAAACGATTCTCGGAATAATTTTCCATTTTGCTGCTGCTTTGGTCTTTTGCTTTTTAATTGAGTACACACAACCGAAAAAAGCAGAGAGGACAGGAACATAAAACAAAAAAAAAAAAAAAAAACGAAAAACAACTAAAATTAAATTATGTGCAAAGAGCTCAGAAATCTTTTACTGGTGCTGCCTTTTTTTATTTGAATTTTTGGGTATGGAAGGCAGCTGAAGCAATTATGAAATTATTTATTAAATATTGTGAAATCGCTCAATGCACATGGGCCCATTTGGAACCTTGAAGTGTCGCCGTCGCCGTCTCAGTATCCGTATCTGTATCTGCATCTGTGTATTGTATCTGTATCTGCTTATGGTCATAGATGAAGGGGTTTTTAAGGGGGGTTTTATGGGAGGGAGAGCACAGGGCAACGCTTGGATTCTAATTGTCGGAGTCGTCAGTCGTCATTCGTCGTCGCTTTTTCATTGGCGTCATCCATTGCTGTCGTCGGGTGTGAGATTTAACTCAGTTTATCGACAGCATCGTCGCCGATTTTGGTTGCGTATTGTCGCCTATATAGCATTTATGCACGGAAAAAATATTGGAGTTACTTTTGAGTTAACTTAAAGATATATAAAACATTTTTATAAGCTTGAATGTATTTAAATAATTAAAAAAGCATTGTTGTCAGTCAGATTCTACTAAAATAGGATTTTTAAAAATCAGAAATTAAAGTTTAAGCCAATAAATAATTGTTGAAAAATAACTATAGTATAGAAAAGGGTTCAAGAAATATTATTTAATATATTAAATAATTTTTATACTTGCAAAAATATTCCTAGCAAGAAAAACTCAGTTAAAAACAAACTAAAAATTTTCAGGATTATCTAATGACAATTGAATATGTTCTTTTATAACTTTGTTTTTATTTTAACAAATAATTAAGGAAACTTAATCAATTTATGTATTTAAGACTTATAAATCCCTTATTTTTCTGTGTAAAATCCCCTGAAGCCACCCAATCGATGATCATCATCATCATCGGTGGGCCTTTGTTCGTGTTTGTGCGGCTCGCGCGTATTTCTTCAATAAATTTTCAGTTTATTCGGTTTATTTATTTACTTATATTTGCTATTGCTCGTTAGCTGTGCCCCACCAATACCGCCACCGCCACCGCCACCGCCGCCCCACTTCAGTTCGCATGGCGGCGGTTCGGTTCCCTTTCCATTTTAACTTTTTGTGGCAGTGCCTCCTCCGCTTTGCTTTGTTTTCTCGCAGCTTTATGATTATTTTTCTCAGTTTTCACCTCACCCTGCCCCCCTCAAGACCCAAAGCCCCCTCTCACCATCTTCGACTTCGCCTTCGTCGTCTCCGTTCGTCGTTCGCCGTAATTGAATTTCAACTTGTTTGCATTGTCGACGATGATGATAATTCGTCGGGGTATTTTGCGTATTGAGATCAGGGCCTCATCAATTAGTAAATTAATTTTATGCTCAGCGCTTTATGGAAATAAAGTTTTGCAGCTAAGAGCCGAGGAAAGCGGAAAAGTGGAAAGAGGGAAAGTAGGAAGCAAGGAAAAGCAGGCGGCAACTTAAGACGGAAAGTTTTTCCAATTGTTTACCCGGTTAGAAAATCGAGGGGAATTTTAGAGAATTATTTCGGGATTTTTCAACTGTTTTAGATTCACAATAAAAACATAACAAATATTTTCCACTTGGAAGATATATTTTATATATGTATTTTATTTACCCTAAATCACCCACTTAATAAATCTGCAAAAAATCAATAGCACATAAACCTACAAATTAATATTATTTTTGTAATTTTCCCGCCAGTTTACACAATTTCCCTTCGCGTCCATTTGCATTTTTCCCATTTTGTAAAATGTCCGTAACTATTTTCGTAATTATCCGATTCATTTGTTGCACCATTTGATGTAACAAAATTTCAATTATAATCAGCTTTGGTTTCCGTTAAAATATGGCATACATTTTCCATTTTCGCTCGCTCTGATTTCCACTCGCTATTTTCATCCCTTTTCCAATTATCATATTTGACTTTTTCGCATAAATTCGAGGAATTATCTCACCACAACTATTTTTATTTATTTTAATTATTATTATGGTAGTGTTTCAGCATTTGTATATATGTATATATATATATATATACATTTTTTATTCCGTTCTATTGAGTATTACAGAGACCGGACTAAATATTTGTGCTATTGATTCTTATTTGCGGTTGGCAAACCGAAGCGAAATGTGCAACAAATTATTTCAGATATTATAATTTATTTATAGAGAGAAAAAAGAGAGAGGAAAAATAGATACAAAAAAAAAGGGGGGGAAAACTCAATGGCAAAATATGAAATGTGACAATTCAATCACAAATTGCGATACGGGCTCGTCCGTTAAAATGCAATCTTTATTATTTAATTTGTTTGAATTTTTGCCTGGCAATAAATATTCATTTCTGACAGTTGTTGTGTGTTGCTAGAAGCTGAAAATGTATGCAAATGCGATTAAATGCTTTCGTTTGAAATTTGTGTGCGGGCTTTGCCCAGGGAAATGTCAGAGAAAAAGTGTTATACATGGCGTATACTTGACGGAATATATGAAAAGGTTGCCTTATAGTTCATTTAGAATGCCAAACAATTGAGCTTTCTACCTTATCCCGAAGATTAATCAACTGAGAAGTACACATTAGGGCTTTCCAGGCTTCCCTGAATATTTGAAATATGCAACAATTCCTTTGGCATTTCCTGGCATATTTTAAGCCGCCTTTTGTCTCTTGGCTGGCCAGCAGGAGTTTGTGTGTAAATCAATAATAAATTCAAAACTTATTAGAACAAACAAGGATTCATTAGGCCCAATCTGTGCGGCATCCGTCTCTGGGATGTTATTTATATCGATATAACAAGGTAATAACTGCACACTTAAGTATGCAAATAGCCCTGGCCCACACCTAGGGGTGTGCGTCTGTGTTTGCACATGCAAATGTTATCATTTGTGATTAGTTACAGTCCTGAAATGCTAATGCCCCTTGACAAACAACAACAACAACAGCAACAAAAGCAAGGGAAGCAACCGCAAGACAACTCACTTTTGGGTTAACTTGGAATTTCGAGGGGAATATTCTCTTTGTGTGTGTGTGCGTATGCATGCCTAGGCATATCCTTTTGATCCTTATGAATAAGCAGGAGCAGGAAACGGAGGCCTGCTCTCTGAATTATTTACACAAATCCAACTGCAATCGTTTGTCAATTTGCCAATTGACAGTGAACATAATTGATGGTGATTAAGGTTGAACAAATAAATAGGCAGCAAGGTGGCTTTGTCTCTGAATAAATTCACAAGTTTTGTTAAAAGCAAAAAGGGATTGTTTATTTATTGCACAAGAAATACAATTTAAATGCACAACAAATTACATTACTCAAAGTTAAGCAGGGGATGTATATAAAAAATCTTCCCATTGAAAGGATAGCTTAATTTAATTTCTCAGAAATGAAATTAATGTTTCTTTACTCACTTGTCATTCCTGAGGGCTTCCTGCAGCTGCTTGAGGCATCTATCAATTTTCCTTTCCCTCACTTGTGAGCCATATTTGGAGGAGGAGTAAGGATCGTACAGAAAAGGATAATAGGGATGCGTGTCAAAGGTAAACAAACACGAGCCAGAGGTGGAGCTATCTTTAAGATCAACCTCCTTGACATCCTGCTCTTGATCCTGCACTTCCTCAGTTTTTTCTGATTTTTCACTCATTTTGTAAACTTCCCTAATTAATTCACGTTACGCATACGCCACGTTGACTAACAGAGAATTTTTCGCTGCACTTCCGAACGCATCGAACTGGCAATGGCAACTGCCGGCCACTACCTCATTGTTCAACTTTCGAAATGATTACTTCTTTATTTATTTATTTATTTTACTTTGGCAGCACCTCCAGTGCCTGGTAGCAGTTATTACAGTTGGCCAGCACATCATCTAGGCTAGTTGCAGACTAATCACGGTCGCCCATCAGTTGCAGACTTGCAGCTTGCTTGCCTGGCACCGGCCACATTTTCAATGCCATTCGAGTGGCTCTTGGCGTATTGCGTATACGTCATGTGGTCCCCGGATCGGGTTCCATTTCATGGTAATATATGCAAAATTCCTGGTAGTACAATGCGAACCTCCAACTGATTGTCTTAATGGTTTGTTTGTTCAGTTTTTAGCCAAACGGATAACAAACGGGGATAGTGTCATCGGGCTTTGTTTATGTTGGGTTTATATGCAAAATCGAGTTTCTTTTGGATTGGATCTTATTTTTAGTGAAATAATCTCTTATGAGTGAGGTTTAATTTTGATTTTGTTGAGGGTTTAAATATATAGAATTTAATAGAAAGTTAAGCAACGCATAAATATGTAGAAGAAATCAAGGAGTTTCAACAAAATTCTTTGGCCTTTATACAACAAAATTTTGCAGAAGCATAAGCAAGGTTCATTTTGTAGAATATTACAGTTTCCAGGAAACAAAACCACAAAGCCAATGAATTCAGAAAAAACATTAATAAGATTTAATGGAATACAAATTCTTTAATCTGTAGATGTTACCTAAAATTTAGTAAACTTTATCTGGCCTCTCTCTTTCTTGTTTAAACATTTTCCCACTCATAATCCACCCACAATTTTTGACTTTCACCTCGGAAAAGGACACTGAGGTAATGCCTCAAATATTTCCATCATTCGCTGCCATCCAGCTGCTAAAGTGAACGGAAAGGAAAATATGGGCAGGAGTGAGAGGTGGAAAAAGTGACCTCATTTGGCGGAGAACCTCATTTCCCGAACCCCCCGAAAAAGCCCCAACCATTGGCATTTTTTTTTTGTCTACCACAGTTAAGTGTCCTTTCGTATTTCGTTTGCTTAGCGTTTCGTCCTGTTGTGGGCGGTTGATTTGCTCCTTGGCTCCTCCCACATCCTGTTTTTTTTTCTCCCCCTCTCGCCCTGCCTTTGTTTTGCTTTCGGTTTTTGTGTTTTGCGTTTTGTGTTGTGCCCATGTAACTTGCTGGAAAATTAATAATAATAAAAAAACACCTAGCACGTGGGGAGGGGTGAGTACACGCGTGACCCTATTAAATGTGTGCTAATAAAAGCTTGGCAGCTCCGAGAAAAAAAAAATAGGGACAAGGAACACGCAGAGGGGGAAGAGGGAGAGGGGCGAATAGCTGACCAAGTGCGTAGTGTTTGTAGATGGAAAATTTCAATACTCAAACAGGGGAGAGAGAAATACACAGAAGAAAATGTAGGGAAAATCATGCAGTCCTTTTAAGGTTTAATTTAGCTATTAAGTTAATTTTAATATATATTTTATTACTTAAATAAAACCCAGTTTAGTTTATTTCACATATTTTCAAGTGCCACTCCTTTGAATTTATTTTTCCTGTGTCTAAAAATCTTCCTTACAAATTTCTAAAAGTGGACAAAGGGAGAAAGAAATTACTTAAAAATTCAGGAAGAACTGCGGATGATGACGACGACGTCGACGGCAATGATGATGAGGAAAACAAAATCAACGCTCACAAAAGCAGAAACATTTCGAAGAGGAGATGGGCGGCCACCCATCCTTATTTCTGAAGTGGGCTGTATTTCTATTTACGCTAAAGGTCAACTTTTTCCATTTGCAGCGTGGTCATTTATAAAATCTTTGGGTATTATTAAGCAAAGCGAGGAAAACCCACCAAGGGGAAAAGGTGGGGCCAGCAAAGTCTAAGAAAGTACATAAAGAAAACCCAAGGAGGACCGAAGCCGAGTTGTGTTGTGCCCACGATTTATCAAATTAATGAGTATCATTTTATTTTCATTTCATTTTCCATGCGCCAGCACAAAAAAAAACGGACGAAGGACGAAATCTTCAACAAGCAACAAAATTCCTGCAAGGAGAGCTACGAAAATTAAGGTAACTTTTGGCTAAGGCAACAAAAAAAGAAGGAATAGTGAGTGGAAAAAATGCACGAAAAAGAAATCAAAATAAATGAGAATGAAAGGGACAAGGACAGGTCAAAAGTGGTGGCAGGAGGGGCCAAGATGCTTGTCCATCTTAGGTAACAAAAAATGAGGATATAAGTTTCGGTCAAGGAGAGAGAGAAAGAAAAGTCTTGTATGTACTCTAGGATTCTTAGAAGATATAGCTTTTTTAAGAAGTTTGTTGGAAATTAACAAAAAAATAAAATAATAATGATAATGATAATGAATTATAATGAATGATAAAATCTTGCAGTTCTTGAGGAGAAAAAAGCTTAAAATATTCCCAAAATTGATCCAAAGCCAGGAACGATTTTTGAACTTATTTTAATGTCTTAAAGGATAATATATCCCTAAAGTTTCCAACTATTTTAGCAAGTAATCATACCCCGCAGGAAGTGCACACAATAAAGAGAAGCAAACACATGGTCGGGCAGCGTCAGGAACTAATGTCGGCGATTACATAAACAGGACACATGAAAGGACGAACCCAGACGGAGGCACGGAAGGAGTTGGGGGTGAGGGGTTGAATATAACACACACCCACATGCCAAATAGGAACTCCCAGAAAAACCAACATGAGCATAAATCCTCGCTCCCGAAAGCCAAACCCAGTTGAACTCCCGCCTCCCTCTCTCGATCCTTGTGCGATTCCGGCCAAAAAAGGATACAAAACACTTTGCATTGGCAAGGTACAAACAAATAAAGTGACCAAACCCGAGGGGAAGCAGATATAGGAAGGATATAGGATATAGCCAACCACCCAAACACACACTCACACACTCATATAATAATAAATAAAATGCTTATGCGAAAAAAAAGCAAAGAGACCCGAAAAAGGCACGAAGAAACCCAAAGGAAACGCCAGCGACAAGAAGAAAGGAAACGAAACGAAAAGAAAGGAAGCCAAAGCGAATTGTTTTATATCCCTCATTTGTCCATTTAATGGCAGAAACGAGCCACATCCAAGGAACCAAACCGAACGAGGACAGGACAGAACCGAACCCAAACCCAAGCCCAAGCCCAAGGAGCAATCCAGGACATGAGCAAACAAAGCTGGGAGGGCAGGCAAAGGATGGCTGGGAAAAACGCAACCAAGCAAAGTGAAAAAGAATATTGAAACACTAATAAAAATGAGGATAAGCAGGGAATGCATTAAGTAAAATATAGAATAAGTGCCCGTAGATGGGGTTGGGATACACTGGGACATGGGATGTCCGTAAAGGTTAGGGCAAGGGTCGCCCACCCATTATGGGTTACTCTCTAAGGGTTGCTCTTCCGCCCCCATTCAAATACAAATACTACCACGGATATAGCAATAATTTAACCCTTTTGCAGAGGGCAAATTCGGAGAACAATACCAGGTACACCCTGCGCAACAGATTTTTGGTCATATCTCGGGGGTTATGCTCGAATTTCATGCTTCCCCATTAAGGATATGGTTGTAATATGAAACGGAGTTGCATTAATGCGGCGGAGAATCTCCCCGGACTGGACAGTTGGACATACATACTTTCAGTGCTAAGTAGACTTTTGGCTATAATCCGACATATTTCATAAATCGACAGCAATCATAGTTCGAAAGATTATCTTTTTGTCCATTTGTTTCTTTTTCAGCTAAGTCTGAGTGGGGGGTTTTCCGTAAGCGGGTTATTTGTAATAAATAATAATATTTGTAGCCTTTATACCAGAGGAATCGATGGGGAATTATGGGATTTATTTTATATAAATGAAGGAATTCAAAAGGAATATCATATTTAAAATATATAAAATATTTTCGAACTATTTTAAATATTTTTATTATATATTCTTTAAATAATATTCAACACAATCCCTAGTTAATTATATCCCCCCATAGTCCTAGTTTAAGCCCCGAAATCCTGTAAGCCTTCCTTTTGGACGGACAAACTCCCCTGAGCGGACACTTGTTTCGGGCTTAATATCAGTTACTGGTGCCAGCATTCTCCACAGCTTGTTGCGGTGAATGTTTTTCCAACTCAAATGTCAACTTTGTCACACTCCCACGCAGTGAACTCTGCCCGGAGGGGGGGCGGACAGGTGCAGTGCTGAATGGGAGTTGTACAGTTTGTCAGAGACCTCTGACCCCATATACACATACAGCTGAAACGAACCGAAGCGAACCGAGCGAACGAGTCAACATTTTTGCAGTTTTTCTGCCAGGGGAAAGAGAAATGTAAAACAAAGTTGAAGCCAAAACAGAAAAAGGACAAACAACTCTCGTGGAGGAGTGGGACGGGGGACGGTGTAAGGGTTTAAAAATAAATTTTAAACGAATCAGAAAATGGCAAATGGAAATGGGGGAAAATGGTGGGGAAAATAGTGTGTGGCGAACATATTTTAGCTGCTGCGGCTTTGGGGCAAAACAGAATAGAAATAAAAAAAAAAAATTAAAGCAAAAAATATGAATGGAAAATGGAGAGCAACACGAAAAATAGGGTTGCCAGGCTGCTGTGCGATGCACATAAAGAAGTGTGGCAACAACGCGGAAAGTTTTTATTTTCTTTGGTCGAGGGGGGTTATATTTTGGGTGGCATGCAACATTCAATGCATACAAATGGCATTTATGCTTCCAAAAACAGACTAAGCGCAACTCTGGCTCACACACACAGAGAATGATATTTTTGGTAAGAGGAGAAAGCAACGCAACGCCATTTATATGCGTGGCTAAGACAGAGACGGAGAGAACGGGTTAAAAAGAGATAGGGACAGAGAATCATACAAAGTTGAGGGGACAAGGCGAACTTAAACCGAGCCAAACAGCCGGCAAAAGCTACTAACTTACGCACACAGATACCTATCGCACATACACTAATACAAGCAGATAGCGCAGCTCACATTTTGACTTCAAAAAGATATTATTTTATAACTTTTAATAACTATTTCTTAGATTTAGTGAGCTTAAATAACTATTAAAAAGATTGATTATTGATTGATTGCCTTAATTCCTTTCTATTTCACATTTTAAATATATTGGTTAATAATTTCCCTTTATTTTACTGAAGATCTCCCATTTCTTTCAGTGTCTTCACACTCTAACTACCATATAGTATTATTTCAACATGGCCTGCAGCTCGACGGCTCCTCCATTGTGCATAGGCATGGCTCTGTATAATAGTTGAAGCAACTGCCAAGGGGGGAAGGCGTGGGGTGAACAGGAGGTGTTTGGAGGATATAGAGGGTGCCAGTAGATGGGCACGGGGGGAGGGGAGGAAAGAGTGTAGAGGGTGCCGAGCCGAGTGTCGGTCGGGCTGTTGGTTATGGTCATAAAATAAACCAAACAAACAAGCCGGAACCATGTCAGAAGGCAGCATGTGTGATATGTGTGTGTGAGCGTGGGAGTATGTGTGAGTGTGTGGGTGTCACGGTGTGTGCCCGTGTGGGTGAAAGTGTGCAAGTGTGAGGAGCTAACAGCAAGGACGAACCTCCAGAACAGTGGGTGAAATTTAGGCTTAACAATTAAGATATATAATTATAATGCTTACTTTTGTTAAAATATGAATTTTAAAGGTTTAAACTGCTTACTAAATAAATATATTTATTTTATTAATAGTTTTTTAATAACAATACGTTTCTTAAATATATTTTAAATGTTTCAACGAAACCCAAGCAAGGAACTTTAGCTAGCAAAAGCCATTGCCTACTTTTCATATGAATATTTGATTTTATTAAAATATAAAATTTAATTTAATGAAATTTAATTCTGAAAAAGTTTAATCCCACAGTTAAGCTGCCTGTTTTGACGATGGGTCAAGAAGGGTGTCTTTTTTGGTTTGTGGGTGGTTCTGTGTGGATAGTGGGTGGTGCCCTCGCGACCACGACCAACGGTGTGAGTTGTTTCATAATTTTTTATACACTTTCGTTGTGCTGCGCTGCGTTTTGCGGTTCGACATAGACACGGCCCACCAGCACACACACACACACACACAGTCACTTTTACAACTAGATAAGCAGAGTGTGAGTGAGTGTGTGCCTTGTGTGTGTTATGCGCTCGATTATCCCACCCACTTTTCTCGAACCATTTTCCCTCCCAACCATTTTCCTCACTTGTGTTCGTATGTCTGCGCATTTATCAATAAAAATTCTCTTGTTGCCATTGTTGTTGTTGTTGTTGACTTTGCGGTTTTTTTGTTTTTAATATTTTCACCGCTTTAAGTGTTAAAAGGATATCTGGCATTTAATGTGTGTGTGTATCCTGTGCACATCCTTTTGGTTTGTTATATCTGTTTGTGTGTGTGTGTGGGGTTTGGTTGCTTATCACCATAAATATCATATTTATGTCTCTCTCTCTCTCCCTCTCTGCGTGTGTTGCCTGAACTCGTATATTAAGTATACGCAGTGTGGCACTGGAGTGAACAACAAGGCGGGGAAAATCAGTGCACAGAACACAAAATTGGATTAAAAATGAAGTTTTTGCCTATTTAATTGGATTTAATAGCCTCTAATTGGCATTATGTGGGTCCATTAAGATTTTCTTTTATCAATTTGAGATTATATTTTCTAAGAATTTTTGTTTAATTCCAGCGAAAAGATTTTCTAAATATTTCTTATTATGAAAAGTATTAAAAAGGGAATCTTTTAGAATTTATCATAGTTTATTTTGTAATAACAAATGTCTTTTAATTTTCCTTTAGTGCATCGCCGTTAGTTTTTTGGTATCCTGCGCTTTTTCATTAGTAAAGCTGAAACCAAAGGATAAAGTTAAATCCCTCATATTTTTCTCCAACTTCCCCATTCTCCACTCCCTGCTATCTTCTGTTTTACTACTCTTTGCCTCTCTAGCCGGGGGTCCGCTTTTGGTACAATTTTATTTTATAATCTGACTTTATTTCTGGAGTGGATGTTTGTCATAAAACTCCCTCAAGTTCCCTCGCCGCCTCGTCCTTATCATTCTCCCCCATTTCTACGCTCTTGTTTTCCCTTCTTTCCCCTAGTGCGATTCGCAATTGAATGTGGGCCGCGATGCATTTTTAAAATGATGTGAACTTTGTTGAAGAGCTCTGCTTGTTCCTCGCTTCTTCACACAGAAATAGAGCTGAAAATCGCTGGGATTATAAATTTATGATTAAGTGTGCGAGGGGAGAGGAAGCGAGGGAAGTGGGAAATGCTGTTAAAACTTTGAGAATTTTATGTTTTTTAATTAAAAATAAGATATTTTTTTAAGGTTTTATTTAAACGTTTTTACTATGGAGCTAATAAAACAATTTAAAGGGAAATTAATTATTGAATTTGTTGTGTTTTTTCTGTGTTAATTTTAGGGGAAAACTAGAACGGAAGCTAACTTCCTTGCAGATTGCAAATTTAATAAAAAAATTAAAACCAAAATCCTGGTAATAATGGAAGAATCCATCTAGCAGCAATTCGTTTAGAATTTGTATGGTATTTAAAAATATTTTCTTTTTAAAAACGATAATTGTCTATGCTCTCCCTTTAATTGAAAACGTTTCATTCATTTCATTGGGAAATCCTTTTTTTTTTTTAAATCAAACAAAGGCATGGACCTGGTAGCATCCCTACATCTTAATCTCGCCTTTATCGCCTCATTATTCTGCCGTCCTTACAGCGGCATCCCCTCTCTCACATTCCCTGCCAATTTTCATCCTGTTTTTCACAGCACATACAGAAATCCAGGAGGGAAAACATCCTTTCTCATTCCTTCAGTCTGAATCCCTGGCAATCATCGTCAACGCATTGCTCAAGGTGTCATTTCCGGCTGCCCGGACGGGCGGGCATTCTACCCCGCCGGAATCCAGAAAACTTCCCATCCTGCGTCCCGTTTCCAACTCGGAGCAGTGTCAGGAGCAGTTGGTAAGTAACAAAATTAATTTTCGTACAATCCGGCATCAACGAGGAACAACAGGAACAACAATGGGAAGCAATAGCGGAGCGTTAAAAAAGGTGCAACCAAGCGGAGAGCTTTATCTGAGGAGTGTGCCTTCCTCACAACAAAAAAAAAAATAAAAATAAAAAAACCCAGACCCATAGTCCTGCACCATCCTCAGCCATGTCCTTTTCTGCTTCTCTGCTGGCCTTTTGTCCAGTGGAGCATGGCAAAGCGGCTCCTTGACAGGGCCAGCGCAGGAACAATCGCAGCGTTTTCAACATGTACTAATTTTCCACTCCACACCAAGGAACAATCACGCACACGCACACACACACACACACAAGAAAAGCGTACAACCTACACACCCTGGAAGGCAGGAGGCGAGAGGATGAAGCACGGAGGACAAAAGCCATTGCAAGGACTTGGACTTGACGCGTTTGGTCCCTGGCACTACAAGGGATTAACCTCAAAAAATCTCATCAAAGTCAAAGCCAAGAGGAAGACAACGGACACAAAAAAATGAAGATGGTGTCCAGGGAAATAGGTTGGGGGCGATGGTACACTGAAATAAATGGGTTAATAATTTAAAATGGTTTATAAAATATTTCATAATGCTACAGAAATTTAATTTTATATTTTTAAAACCTGGATTTTGAATTAAAATATAAGGAAATTGAGTTAATTTTTAATTCAAAAACCTTCCACAAAATAAAGTGTTTATAAATTAAATTTTAGTAATATTTGGTATGTGAATTAAATTAAAATAAAACATAAATAATATATTAATTAATTTATAACTTTAAATGTACAGGTTTCATAGCATTTTTTGGCAATTATTTATAACTTTTGCTTTTTGCAATTTGTATGAAGTACATATGTATCTCTTGAACTAGTTTTTGATAAGAAAAATAAGCAACAAATATTTGAAAGGCCTAAAAAGCCATTTTAAATTAAGAAGCTACCATTTCTTGCTTTTTAAAACCATTAACTAACTACTTTTTAATAATTTTATAACTATTAATTAACTATTATAATTATTACAATCACAATATTTATTCCCAGTGCACAGCATGTGGGTGTGAGCCTGCAAATAGCATAAGAATCCAACGCAGACACACACACATCTCCGAAGGAAGGTTCTGGCTGGGAGCAGGATGTACAGTGGGGATGGAGCCATAAAAATAAACCACCCAAAAAGTGGGCAAAAATGAAGTTGTGTGTGCCAAGAACAATAAAAATGGCAAAGGAAGCTGCGACCAAAAAGGAGCAGGAGAGGCTGTTGAGCAACAGAGGGAAGCAGAGAGAAGCAGGAGCCACAGGAGCAGCAGGAGCAGCAGCAGAAGCAGCGGCATGATGATGATGGCTAAAAGTTACAGCCCCGAATGGGGAGCCGGAAAAAACCCCAAGCCTGGAAAAGAAAACTCGCAAGGAGCAAGCGAAGGAATGAAGCAAGGAATAAATGAAAAAAAAAGACGTACCACACAGACACACCATTCAGGGGGATGGGAGGCTGCACAAGGGGGTGGCTGCTGGCGAGGCGACAGAAAAAATTATACAAATACAAAAGGAAGAAATCAAATGGGCAAAAAAAAGGGACAATGACAAAAGAAAATAATACAAGCGATTGGGCCGAGAGTGTGTGTGTGTGTGGGTGGGTGGCAAGGAGAGGCAGCCAAAAAAGGGATGAGAAGGATATAAGGATGAGGTATTTCCGAACGGGGGTTGCAATGACGAACGTCCGATGACAATGACGTTTTTCTCCATTTAGCCGGGGTATATTCTTGAATAAAACCTGTGCATATGCAGCTCACATTTATATCCGATATTTTCAGCAAAAACGGAAACGTAGCTGGGGCGAAAAATATCCTGGCAGCCTGTCAAGGGGTCGCAAAAGCGAGACGCTAAGGGTTTGGGGCACTGGCACTGGCACTCCAGGGATGACAGACAGTGGCAACCTTCTTACGGAATAATATCCCAAATATGCGTAAATTCATTTTTTCTCTCCGCCTGATTCATTGTCCTATGCAAATGAGGCGGAATCTGAATCACAGGACCCGCGAGCAGGACGCAGGATGAAACTGGATAAATGGGAAATGGAAAATGAAAAATATTCAAGCGAAAACCGCAGGAACTTTTGCCTTGTATATAGGAGTATAGAATATATTTTCGCCAGTCAAACCAAATTCCTGCCACTTAGCGGCAGCCTCGTCATCTTCTGGGTAATTCGAAACTCTTCCCGAGGGCTTTGACGCTGAATGAGGGGTGTCCAGGGGGTATTTAGGTGGTTCGCTGGCCAGCTGTGCTGCGGTATGTAAGTTGGTTGGACTATTATTTTGACATGACTACACAATCAAAACCTGAAAATTTTCAGAGCCCACGGACTTGGGTCCTTAAAGCTGCTTTTCTCTTTCCTATACGAGAGCATGCCTTCCCTGAACCACCCACATCAATGGCAAACGACCTTCGCTGACAAAATGCACAGTGGCATGAAAAATTGAGATGATGCTGGGGGAGATTTTCAGGGGTAAGGGTAGAAAAATATTCCGAAAGAGAGGGTTATACATAATATTATAGCTTAAATTTATATAAATAACTTATTTAAGATAAGAATTAATAGTTTAAGGCAATAAATATTGATCTTTAAAGATGAAATCCTTTAATTAATTTTCATTGAATTATTTATTATTCGTTTTTAAGCTAACTAAACCCTCCACCACCTGTAGCTTTACTTCAAAATTAAATGCGTTTTTGAAGCACTGATTTGGCGCCCTCATAAAAATAGCTTAATTTGTGGTATCTGCTGAGCTGAGCTCTTAGGGATTAATCCCTTAATTTTCGACCACTGTGCCATGTCTGTGTTGACTGGCTGTCGCGATGGCTCGGGCTCTAAGCCAAACATTGTGTTGACGGCTTTTAGGCATGTGCGTGGCTCGGTGTGGGTGATGGTGATGGACTGGGGATGGTTCTGGGTTCCATTCGAGCTTGGGTGTTTTATTCCTGCCTGGGTTTGGGTGTGCCAGAGGGCTGTAATAACAATGACGAGGACGACTGCGACAGCGTCGCCTGGCAGAGTTGACAATATGCGCAGAGCCGACGCCACCCACCCCTGCCACCCCCCAGGGAAGTTTCACCCAAAAATCCCATACCATTGCCACCTTTCTGTCTCCAACAAGTCGCGTCAGTCTGTCAGTCTGCCTTTGCTGCTTTTCCTTTCCCCTCCCACGCTCATCCCCCCTTCTAGCCATAAATGTCTTCAGCCGGCTTTGCCTCCCTCATACCCTTAAAACTCTGCTCATATTGCTGGCAATTTTCTATAATCCTTTTTGCCTTTTGCAAACATTTCTACAAGTTGTTCGTTGTCCCGGTTGTCCATGTTGTTTTTGTTGCTCTTTGAGTTTTCCATTGTTGTTGCTGGTGAAAGTTTATGAAAAGTGACTGCGTTAGCAGAAAATATTATGCTGCCAGCGGCAATGACTCCACACAAAAAGGCAGCCCCAGCCCAGCCTCAAAAAGTGAGCTCCACCCACTGAAAGGCCGCCCTCTACCAAACATAAAAAGCAGCCCCTACTCCAGCTCATTCCCTACTGAGTGCGATCCCCACTTTTAGCCATAAACTCTTTTTTATTTCATTTTGTATTTATATATATATATTCCTTTTTTAAAACCTTTTTTTCTGCGAGCTGGCAAAAGTTTTAACTTTTGGCAGCAGACCCAAAGTTGGCAAAATGTTTAAATTCAACAAGAGGACACAGAGAAAAATTTAAGAAGATTATAAATTAAGATTTATTAAAAACAGAAAAGAAAACAAAATACATTATATTGCAGAACAAAAAGAAATTAAAAATAAGGCAAGTTAATCAAATTCTTGTTCAACATAAACTTAATAAATAATAAATAAAATGAAATTTAAATATTTTTTTCTTTTTCATTACAAAAGTCCCTAATAAACTAAATATTAAATATATTTAATTCAGTTTTTTTCAATGCAAAACTACCCAAAATCCTCAAAGCTACAATGTTGTGTTGGCCTATCATGGCCCACAGTGCGTATGCGTGATATACTCGAGACTCCATCCAGAGAATTTTCCAACCCAAAAACTTGCACAGCTTAAATCAAACTTTTTCGGTCATTCTAGAAGAGTTTTGGGGTAAGGGAAATGGGTGAGGATGGGGGCAACTGAAAAGTCCTTTTGGATCTGCACTTCAACTTTTGGGTCAACGTCTGTTTGCCTATTTGTTTGTCTGTTGCTATCTGCGTCTGTCTGTCCCTCTTGTTGTTGTTGTTGTTACCAATCTGTGTGTGTGTGTGTGTGAGTGTAATCCCCCACCCCCTCTCTGAGCACACTCAATGTCTGCTCGATTTGTTTGTACATTTCCCTCACACACACCACACACACACACACCGCCCACGGAAAATGCTCCCAAAAACTTTTGAGCTGACCATTGGACATTGTCCTTCGCTATCTCTTTTGCTCTCGGTTCTGGCGACCTTTTTGTGAATTTTTGCCTTGACTGACTTGTCTGTCCTTCGTCCTCGCCTTTACCCAAGTTGGAAGGAAGCCTTGGCCCCACATTCTATGACTGCTGCTGCTGCTGCTGCTGCTGCTGCTTCTACTACTACTGCCTTTCTCTATTAACTTTTCGTTTTAGCTACTTTTTCTTTGTCCCTGCTGTCCGCTCGTCCTTTTGTCGCCCAGTTCCCCCCAGTCCGTCCTTACGGTCCGTCTGTGACCTGCAGAGACTGATGACCAAAAGGACCAAAAGGGAGCAGGAGAATATGGAAAGGATTCAGAGGGGGGAGCGAGGCCATTGGGCTGGGTGGTTCGGGTTGGTTAGGTTTTCCATTTGGCAGATGGGGGGGAGGGGACTTCGGGTCGGTTTGTCGCTCGAGTGTCGCCAGCTGAGGGGCGAAAAATGATTTGTGGATGGTTAACAAGAGGTTGAAACTATTTAGGGGATGAAAGCCCCGGCTGAAGGGCCACTGATGAATAATTGGATGGAGTTAATGCCGGGCTGGCAGATGGGGGATGTACATTTCCACACCCACTCCCATTTCCATTCCTATTTTCATTTTCATTTATGTATATTAATTATAATAAACATTAGTGTATAAATAACTTTACTTATTTGAATTTTTTGATTAATAATAATAATCATGCTGGTACTAATTTAAATATGTATATTTTTATATCAGTTAATTAATCATGGAATTTATTTATAATTTGTATAAGAACCTACTTCATCAAGTTACTTATTTTGATAAGAATTTTAATGACACTTGATGAATTGGAGTTTTTTTAATGCTGCTTTTTGATTTTAGAGTTTAAATACAAAAACTGCTCTTCTGTTTTTAGCAGTTAAGTGTTTCTAAATATATAAATTTGTAGAGCACCTGTTGTTATTTGTATTTTTTATAAAGATAACTTTTTTGTAGCCTGTTTATAAGACTACAAAAATATTTAATAATTATAATTATAATTACATATCCAAGAACTACCTTTTCAAAGGCAACAAAAACATTTAAATAAAATTTTTAGAATGATTGCTTTATTTAAATATTCTAACAAAATAATATAAAAAACTATATTCAATTCTTGATATTTTTTAGCTATACTATCATGCAAATTCCCCCTCGATCTTGTCAGAAAAAATAAATTCCCTTTGGAGGGTTTCATTCCTCTACAACAAAATATAGCATTTGCCATTCAAATTGCTTTTCCCTCTTCAACATCAACCTCCCCCTTCAGGCTGCGTCTTGGGCAATCATAATCTATCATGTATTTCCCAAAACAGCGTATTATCATCACCATCTTTTGAGGCATAGCCCCCTTCATCCTTTTGGCCATATTGGCCAGCCTCGTCCTCGTTTTCGTTTAGCCACCACCACCACTACGACTCGATTATATTCCAGTTGGCAGATGACAAAACATCGCACCAAAGTCGACAGTCGCCGTCACAGTTCTGGCTCTGGCTCATCCTTCGTCCTTCCGAAAGTCCAAGCCAAATAAATACAGCCATCTGCCTGCCACCCCCTCTCCACTCGACGACTGCCGAGCATTTTCCACCACCTGATGCCCGTTCCTTAGGAAAAACCATAGCAATGCCATAGTCCACGCTCCGAACGGTCCTATGTCCTTAGTCCGCAAAAGGACATGCTATAATTTCCAGCAACAACAGGCAGTTCGGGGCGGGGGAGGAGTGAAGGGAATAGATGCCAAATGAGAGCTAGAGCTAGAGGGAGAGCGAGAGACCGAGAGAAATAAAGAAAACCGACAAAAGTAACCAAAGGAGGGGGGAGCAACAACAGCAGCAACAAACAACTTAGGCCAAGCCATGTCCCTGTGCGACCAAAAAGCTCGCCCATAGTTGTCCTTTGCCAGGCTGCTTTACCCCTCCCCTAAAACCCGGGGCATGAAGGCACAGAGAGAAAGTGGGGGTAGTTCTTTAAAACGAATAGAAAATTATATAAAATACTTTACTTTTTATGTTAATTTTAGGAAAAAAAGGTTATCTGCAGGACTTTTGTTTCGTAAGGAAGTCATTCTGCCTCTCTAGTTGCATTTTCACAATTTTAATTATTAATTAAATTATTTTTTACAGTGTCCTTATCCGTGTATTGGTATGCATGCTCTGGTATGCCATCACGCAAAATGTTTCTCGATCCCCGCCCCACCTCTTAATGGGTGGCTTGACAGGGTTTAAGCTCTTTTACGGGGCAGATTGTGTTTCCACAACAGCAATAGCAACAGCTAGAGAATCAGGACGAAGGACAAGGGTCCAAGGTGGAGAAGGAGCAGCCAAAGTAAACTCGAAAAAGGTTGCATTTGATGGGCGGAAAAAGTTTGGTGGCAAGGTTGAGGCATGGAAAGCTAAAGTGAACTAGCGATGGTCGCAGGAGCATCAATTAAGATGCCAGGATAACTATTTTAGCTTTTTGGTATTGCATTTTAGAGCATTATTTTCACACTTTTGTGGTAGGAATTCTAGGGATTTTACAGGATTTTATGGATATCATATAAATTAAATCTTATACAAAGTATTTGAAAAGTTATTTTATTAATGCTGCCGAGAAAAGCAAATCTAATCTTAAATGCCAAATAAATCTTATAAAAAAAGGACTAAGGATTAAAAATCAAAGATCATTAGATATTTATATTAATCCTTTTATCCTTAAACCCTTTTCCCCTTACGTGACACGCCTCTGTGACATCACTAAATTCGCCAATGGAAAAGACGTTGGCGGAAAATAAGCTGGCAAAAAACTTGATTCTACTTTGGCGCAAAACTTTCTTAGCTTCGACTTTTGTTAGTTGTTGCCCGCTTCGTCCCTGCTTCTGCTTCTGGTCCTTATCCTGCTCCTCTTCTCCTCGCTCCCCTCTCCTCTCCCTCCCATCAGTTGAACTTCTCCTCCTTTTCTTGCTGTTTTGCTGCTGTGTTGCTTTTGTAAATTGGTGAAAGTTTGAGTTTAATTCAATTCGGAACGGTAGCTGTGAGTGGTAGCTTCCTAAAGGATAACGAAAATGTTGCCACGACGGGTGGCCAAGGGGGGAAATCTATACGTATATGTGTGTGTGTGTGTGAGAGTGGGATATCACGCGCAAATTGCGGTGCCTGACTGCAAAAAGGGACGAAAAGGGGCCCCACATTGGGCGCCCTGAAAAGTTAGCATTTCTGTAGGGTTAGTTGGCGGAAAGTGTAAGGAAAATAGGGGGGAAAACAAGGGGAAAATGCGAGGGAATCGCATTGGCTTGTTGCTCGGCGCACATGCAACCAACTCTTGGCACGTAGTCGCCCCTAAATGTGACATGTTTATAATTTAATTTAATAATTTTAATTTTTTTGAATTTTGACGATGCAACCCCTTACAAAATTTGAAAAATTTGAAAAATTTTGTTGGCTCATTTTTTGGGAATTTGGAAGTTTTTCAATTATCATAACTTGGCCTACAGAATTATTTTAATTTTAATTTTTTTGAATTTTGACGATGCAACCCCTTACAAAATTTGAAAAATTTTTTTGGCTCATTTTTTGGGAATTTCAATTATCATAACTTGGCCAACAGGAAACTAATTTTGAATCGGAAAGCTGTTCTATGCTAGTTTTCAAAAGGCTAACAAATCTGCATACTTACTTTTTCAATAAACAAACGATTTAATTTTTTTGAATTTTGACGATGCAACCCCTTACAAAATTTGAAAAATTTTTTTGGGTCATTTTTTGGGAATTTGGAAGTTTTTCAATTATCATAACTTGGCCAACAGGAAACTAATTTTGAATCGGAAAGCTGTTCTAT